>VZTU01022682.1:112734-139093 GCA_013400835.1 Zapornia atra
CCCCCCAACACCTCCTTTCTTGTAGCTAGGGTTACTGGAGGATTAGTTTGGGCTTTTGGAGGGGGGGGGGTGTGGAATGGGGAGGGGGAAGGACTCAGAGGATTTTCATTTTTAGCCCTAACCTTAGATGTGACCTAGCTCAGTAAGGCCTTATAAGTGGGCATCACAGAACTGTACTAGGGTTTGTAGACATGCAGCTGAGCAGCCTTCACCTTTGCTGATGGAACAACCGTGGTTTGCTCCTGAATAAACTCTGAAAAGTATTTCCATGGGACAATCCAAAAAAGGGGAGTTGGGTTTTTTTTTTTAGAGAAAGAGCTTGTATAGATGCTCTTTTAGGAAGACTGGGTGATAATTTAGCTACTGGGAAACAAAACCATTAGGCATTGATAGCAGCCACCTTTGGAGAGCAGATTGTGTTACTTTTATGTGACCTCCATCCATGCTTCACCTTTTCACCACTGAACTCCTTTGGGAGTACTGGGTACACAACCCAGATCCCAGAGGTCTTGAAGAGGGAACCAGATGGAGAATGTGTGGCATTTATGGCATAGGAGGGGTGGTGTTGCTGCAGTCTTATTGTCGGAAACATATGTGGAAGAATATTTTCCAAATGTCCCAGGGTTGACAGATGACCTGTATAAATTAATTGGAGGCTAAAGAACACCATGTGGTTAAGAAATAATTGCTTGCTTTGGAAACTACAAAACATTCAGAGCTTCATACTACCCCAAGCTCCTGGCATTTGTGGCTTTTGGGGAGCCCAGTGTGCTCCTGGATAGCCACACCCCAGAGCCCTGGGTGCTTTCTGTTCTCACCCATGTCACCAGGGCTTTGAGGAGATGGTTTTTTTTCCATGGTGAAATAGATTGACTGTGTTTGACATTCAAATTGTCATCCCGAATTAACCTGCCACTGAGATAACGGGAGAGGTACAGAGCAGCTTTCTCTTCCAGCTATTTTTTTCCCCACGAATTTTCCTCCAGAGACCTCACTTTCCTCCCCATACCCTTCTCCCTCTCCAACTTTACATCGAGTCAGACTGGAAGAGCCGCAGTTCCTATATGAACATTCAATTAGTCCCATATTTAAATCTTGCCACTCTGACCTAGTGAATTATGCAAGGGGTTGGATACTAGAAATCAATTGAGCTCTAATTCCCAGCCCTGGCATCAGCTCTCTGCATATCGCTATAGGCAAGTTGTTTCAGCACGTTCCTTCTCTTTCCATTTCTTGCCTAGGAATCGCACACGCTAACGTTAGGTGACGCAGCAACATCACAGATGTAGTGAGAGATTTGGGTAGAAATGTGAAGCATTTCAGCAGCGTATCCTGCTTTAACACTGTGTGCCAGGATCTTCAAATAAGATGTTTATTTTAAAATGCAGCCGTAGCAATACATTTACCGGGCGCGCAGGGTGGTGTAGGCTTTGTCTAACTTCTATTAAAGATAGAAGGTCTAGGGAAAATGTTTCGAAATTATCATACAAAAGACAATTTGAGATGAAGTGAAGGTTAAAAGAGAGTAAAATACACAGCAATTTTCTATCCCAAAATGCTAGTGCAAAATTATCACTCGCATGCAGTCCGGCAAGATGGCGATTCAGAACCGTGGGGGTCCTTATCTCCCATGGCTCATGCGGAAATTATTGCATGCGTTGTCATCAAAAACAGCCCAAATCCTGCCTGAGGGACTGCAGAGAAGGGTGCTGTCACACCCTTAACAATTCTTGTTGAGTTACTTTTCCACCATGTATGAAATGTTTTTCAGAACAGCGCTGTAAACGGTCAGCACCAAGTCTACAGTGCTCTTCACCGATGAGTTTGTAACACGAAGGAAATTTGATAGTTCCTCTATCACACTTTACAAGCCTCTCTCGGGTTGGTTCCTTAGAAACATTAGTTGGGTACTTGGTCTCCTATTGCTGTCTCTTGCTACCAGCCTGGTGCTTCCCATGACACCGCACTTAGAAGTTCACAAGTTAATCATTACACTTTGGAGTTGTTATTATCTACTGATGGAGGAACACAAACAATTTTTGGCAGAAACATTTTTATTTTATTTTATATAAAAGGCTACTGGAAAAATCTAGTTGGAATCTGTGTTTCCTGAATGGTTTAAAATGTCATCTGAGACAAAGTTGCATTCAGCTGTTCTCCAGCATGGTATTTGCATGGTACAACATTTGTATAGCGTGGGAGAGCCAAAATGTGAGCTCATGAAAGACAAAGTCTTTAAGCTGCTTAGGTGGCTGCATAAAGCATCCCAAAAAAAAGTACAGGGCAAGGAGGGAAAAATAAATTAGGTGGTTTAAATATCCTTAATTTTAATTAAAGATGGTAGGGCTGAAATTGGAAATGCATTTAGCCTTATAGCTTCCCTGTAACGCACCAGCCTTCGTGTGGCTTCTGGGGATCTGCATTTATTGCCTTCCTGAAATCTCTCCGTGTTGCATGGAGCTTGGCTGAAATCACCAGTTTATTATTGGCTTCAACAACTTTTGGCCTCTTAATGCTATCTTAATGCTACCTTGGCTCAGTCAAGCTGTTTGTGCATCCTTTCCCTCCAGCCCTTAGTGGAAACTTCACTTTATGTGAACGTAGAATCGTTCGCCGTGAGGTGATTCATTGGGTAGGATGCATAACGCTTTCCTTGGTCTCCGAATGTTTCAGCCAACTGATAAATAATCAAGAACCTTGAATGTTCCTTTCTGTCTGTCTTTCTCCTCAGAGCGCTTTGTTTGACTAGCAGTAATTTATTGGTGAGTGTATTAAAAGCCAATCACTGCAATGTCACGGACATGAATTACTGCAGCACGGTCTGTCATTTGGTGGCTTTTTCAGTGCCAGGCACCAGACTAATCCCAGGGTGGGGTGTGTTTGTGTTTCGTTGTGTGGTTTTGCTCCTCTGCGTTCTTAAGTGTCCTAATTCAATATTCAGGCTGAAAAATTCCAAAATCCAAGTGTCATTCATGATAAGGGCGGTTGTCAGCGGGATGGGGGGGAATAGCCCCTTTTGTTTTCTTTTCTCAACTTTATATGCTTAAGTGCCAAACTTTTCAGCTTTGACACCTTTGTTCTTATTATTTTCTGTTCACCCAGGTGAAGATGAGTGCGATGAATGTCTGAGGAGCCGGATCCTTGAAGGATAGCTCTGCAAATTGGGATTTTCTCTTAGAAGGTCAGGATCGCAGAGTCTCTGCCTAGGTTGGCCTCCCTTCCTTTTCCCTCCTGGCAATGACTGCATGTCAAATGATTGCACTCTTGAACCGTGAACTCCAAGGCCTGTTACTCCCACTGCTGCCTGGCAGGAAGTAGTAGTGATTTTTCTGTATGGAATTAAACAGTCTCCTCTCTTCCTCTGATTTTAAAAACAATTTTTAAAAGACTTTTCCACCCCACATCTTCTGAAGTCACCACTACACCCTGCAAGGCTGGCAGCCTCTGAAAACAATTAGAAAGAGACCCTTGAAGGCAGGACCTTGACAATCTTGCAAGAGACATAATTTTAATCTCATAGAATGTCTTGGCACACCGGGTGAAAACAGGCTTTTTCCCTGGGACGAAAAACGATGGGTTTAAAGCCAAATTGTATCTTGCAGCGATTATGGAACAGGCTGAAGTGCAGTGGAAGCCATGCCTAAATGGGCTGTCTTAATCCCTGGTCTAATGGACACTAAAATGCTACGGAGAGGATAAATCCTCCATTTGAGCATCATCTGCATGCATGACCTGACTACCCTGGCCTGGCAGAAGCAAAGATGGGGCCAACAGCTTACCTCCCCAGTAGCCTCTCCTTTCTCCCCCTTCTCCTTGACCTGCTGTCCTTTCTGGCATCTTTAGATGCCTGGCATCTGTGGATGTCTGGCACCTGCTCCTACCTCCATACACGTGCACACAAGCACACGCTTTTCACTACCCGCTTGCTTCTCATGTGCAGCCTCTCCCTTTGGCAGGCAGATGTCTTTAGGTAGGACATTCCATCCTCCTCTCTCTGCCTCATCTGTGTGGTCTGTTACCTCATACTTCTGTACGCACACACCTACGTGTTACTGCCTCTATTAGCAACCTTTTCTAAAGAACAATACTAAAGAAAACCAAAAAGAGCCAAACCTAAACAGGAACATGCCCCTGCCCTGCTTAATCTCATCCTGCTTATACATTGGGGTATGCATGTACTGTTGTAATTTTAACTTCTGATTAATTTCTGGCCATGCCTCATTCATTTGAGCTGGCCAGCCCCCAGAGAGGGGATGCTGGGACCCTGCCAACTCTGTGAAGAGGTTTCACACAGGAATCATGCTGTTTCTGAGGTGCTCAGCAAAGTGTGTTGCTGTCGGTTTTCATCAGAACAGTTGGCCAAAAATGTAGAGTTTTGCAAAGCTGACTCAGGAGTGAAACCCCAGGAGATCGTTGGCTTTGGCAGTGCTGTATTTATTTACACATTGAGCATAGAGCATCGGTTCCTAGGTGCAGCTTCTGCCCAGGAAGAATACAGAATCAAACACAAGAAATTTCCATGATTAAAGCTCAAGACCTCTTCCAGTAGCACCCCAACCTCATCGCTCTAGGTTTGCTGTCTGTCCTTTCAGCACCTGAGAATTGAGTGCTGAAGGATTTGGGCTCCTTTAGCTGCCAGGCTCAGGTTTTGTCCACCTTGTCCTGCAAAAGTATTACCCAGATGCCCAGAAAACCCCTTCAGTCTCTCACCCTTCAGCCCAAGAAGACTCAAAGTTGCCTTGATTTCAGGCAGAGATATGTAGCTTTGTGTTGGTCGCAGGTTTCTTTTTGGACCTTGGTCGTGAGTGCATGCAAATATGGACAGTATGGGGTGGGGTTATGTGCTTTATAAAAACTAAGTCACTTAAAAAGGAGAGCGAGGGAGCTTGGCTGGCATTTTCTGAGTGGTTATCTCTGCTTGCAGTCCACTGCCCAGCCTAAAGCTGTCTTTGCTGCACAGTTCACCCTATAGAAGAGCAGGGCATGAGATGGCACAGGTTGGGGTTTTGTCTTGTTTGGTGCTTTGATGGATTTTTTTTGGTTGGTGTTGTTTTGGGGGTGGGGTTGAGCTTTTTTAAGAGAAGTTCACACAGATCTTTGCTGCTGAGACCTGTAGCAGTAACTGCAGGGGGACAAACACAATTCAGAGCTTTGCTGTTCTGGCCAAACCAATTTAACGTGGTCCAATACCCATGATTTAGGAGCTGTTGTGCTTAGAAGTTGCTTGGCAAGCAGTGGGTTAGTTTGCCTCATTTTTGTGCCAGACAAGGGTGTACGTGAGGGAGAGATGTTGCACTGAGATAAGGAGAAGCTTTTAATTCATTTCGTATGTGACCTAAATTCAAGCCCTGTGGCCATCGTGTCAATCCCATGGTCTTGTCTGCTTGATTTCTGACGTAAGTAATGGTGACACGTGTATATATCGAATGTCCTTCTCTGTGGCTTCAGGAAGGACGTCTTGGGGGGGAAGGGGGGGGAGGGGAAAGTTACTTGGAGACTCAGTGATGCTTGTCATCAGTTCTGTTTTCCAAAGCTACAAACCCTGGTTTGAGGGTTTCATATGGCATAATATAATGCCATAATAATAAATACATTCATAATATAATGTAATGCCATAATAATAAATACATTCATAATATAATGTATTTATCCTACAAGAGCAGCTTATGTTGTAGGAATTTAGATGCTTTTCTACTGCTAAGGCAGCAAATTCATCAGGTGTCGATGTCTGATTTACTGAAAATAATGCAAAATGCAGACATGGTTCCTGTAAAAGAAACTGGAAAGCCAAAGTCCTTCATGCAGGGTCAGAGCTTTTATCAGTGGGCTGCACAATTTTGTTCTCTCTCCGTCAAGCTTTAGATTTCCTTGCACGCTGAGGCAGTTTTGGGAGGGTGGTGGTATGCCCTATCTCCTGTTCTGGAAGAGGTGCCTGAGCTTCTAGGTCATGAGAGAAAATCTGTGCAACACATCATCCCCTGTGCTTCATACCTCAGAAAAAGCTGAGACTGCTCAGGGAGCTTAAGCACGAAAAGATCTAATTTGCAGATCCCAACAGGCATGTACATGACATAGATGCTAACCCACACAGTCCTGCTGAGATGACAGCATTTCTGAGTGCAGTAGGAAAACTCCAGACAGCTGGGTAATTACAGTGGCAAAAATTATGTGTTTATGGCCCTTCAGGAGTCTCAGGTGATAAATGTTTTGTGGGTTGCACTTCTACATTTGAGTGCCCAAACTCTGTCCAGGTCTCCTGCAGTTCCTCATGCCTTCAGTGGCGTCTTGGGCAAGGTATGTACAGACTGCTTTACTTCTGAATTAACTTCTCCAAAGTAATCCCAGTTTTCCTGTATCCTTTTCATAGGTCGGCCCAAGCTCAGCGTGATGGAAGTGCTGTAAGCAGTGACTCAGCAGCACACCTGCCCTCGAGTACGTGGCTGAACATCTCATGCTGTGTGTTTCATCTCCAACACCGCTACTTCCTAAAGTTAGAAGCAAATAAAAGTCATGCTTCATGGAAAATAAACCTCTATAATTTCGGTCTCCAGTACCACCTGGTTCTTCCATCCTCTCCGTAACCTCTTGCCGGATAACATTTCCCATGCTGATTCTATTAGTGTAGCATGGAGTGAAGTACAGTCAAAGGCTAATCTTTTTTGTGATTGAATATTAGATTCTTCATTTCAAGAGGCTCTTACAAACAGCTTTTTGTCAGACTGATGGAAGATGGCAAGGACAGAAGAGAACTTGAGGGAAAAGTATGTGTCTTGTCCTCAGAATGGTTTGATTCTCTGTTTCTCCATAGGTTTTACATCATGGCAAATGGTATAATTTAGGGTTGTAATTTCAAGAAAGGGGGTCATGACTGAGACATTAGACTGACCAAATCTTCCTTAGAACGGCAATTAATTGACTGTGTTTAGGAGTGACAAGACACCTGGGATGGGTCACCAGCAACTCAGCTTTGGAGCAGACAGAAAGGAAAAACTTGGAGCTGTGCAACTGAATGATACCAATCCTGCACATCTTGTGCCGTCTTTCAAAGTACATAAAATTACATGTTAATAGCCAATTTTTTTCTGTGTTTTGCAGGGTGAAGATCGAAGACAAACACACCTCAGGCAAAGTCAATCCTTCACTCCTTACGCAGAAGGTGGTAACTTTCCATGGGACTGGTCCTACTGTACTGTCTGAGCTAGTACAGGACTCGAAAACCAGGTCAGACCCCAGTACTTCCCATTCCTCTCTCAAGGCAACCTTTTGCCGTTTGTTCTTTTTACCACATTTAAAAATCCCTATGAAATGCTCTCCTCTCCCTGCTCCAAAGAAAACTGATGGAAGCTGATGTTAGTCATGTTTGAGTGCAAGGAAGTTACGGTGTCCAGAAAGGACCTGGCAGTTAAAGTGACATGTGACACTGAAACAAGTAAAATATAATGTGACTGCATATAACACCTACCTCAACCTCCAGCCAGTTCTGTAAGTTCTTACTTTGATAGTGTGTCTCCTTGAGTCCTCTATAGCTACAGGTTGGCTGCTGTTCAGTCTTACCAATCATGATGCTTTTTTATGCTGAGTAAGAGCATGAGGAGGTACAATCTGAGGTCCTGGTTATTTTTGTTTATCATGGGATGGGGGGTTAAAGGCAAAGGTTGGATAACCTTTGGGTTATCCAGTCTGGTAGCAGTTCTCCAAGCAAATGTAATGGGCAGTGACAAGATCAGGCTGCTCGGAATAAGAAGTGGGATCACCCTTCTGAAAACATGGAAGTGGCTATCAGCATGGTTCACATCCCTCATCCTGAAGAGTGTCAGAACTTCCTCTGACATCTCCTGGATGGAGGGACTTCACGGGAATGTTGAGCTAAACAGTATAGCAAACAGTCTTTGCTTTGTCACCTCACAGTTAAAGCTCTTGCTGGGAATTTGGGACTTGAAGGAGGGAATGGCCCGAAAGCTTTCTTCTGATTTAACATAGACATTCAGAAGAGGAGAATTCTGTCCAAAGACCTGGAGGAGATGGAGCTGCTTCCCTGCAAGCCTGGGTGAGGCCCCTCCAAGAGATGTGTCCCTGTGTATTTCCTACAACCTTGACCTAACATGACTTTCTGCTCCATGTGTGTTTTTTGAGGGGGGGTATCTATTTTCCATTCCCTCTCTACAATGCCCTGATGTCTCCCTGTCTGTCAGAGGTGAGGCAGCTTCTGGATTCACTCCCTGCAGTACTAAAGTCTCAAAACAAAACACGATGTCACCTAATTGTGAGAGCTGAAATTATTTATGGACCTGGCCTTTGGAGTCAGAGCCTCAAACTTCTTTAATTACCTTTGGGGATCTGTGCATAGGATACCATGGTGATGAGAATAATATTTGGAATTCAAGTCTTGTCTACTGTGCTTTAGCAGCTGGAATTGGCAAGCGGCTGATTATGACCATAACAGAAATCATGCCAAAAACCTACATACACACAGTTTGAAGTGTTGGCTTTTTAATCAGACATATAAAACTCTTGTTATCTTTCTTAAGCCCTGCTGGAAAGAATATTTGGAAGGAAAGCTCCTGTTCAATATTCAATGTCCTCATGCAATCTGAATCTTTACCTATAAAGCTGCCTTTGATAAAGAGTCCTCACCAAAGAAAGCAAGACTAGAATGTAAATTATTTTCTTGATACTGCTACCTGGGGCATTAACATACATCCACGAAGAAACAAAACTGGAAAAATGCAAATTATTCCCACTACAGATCCATACCAATGTTGCTGGAATTCGGCTGAATCTGCCATTGTTTCAATCAGATTTTATAAAAGAAGAGCTCTGGGGTCATCTTAAAAGTTTAAGATTACTTGCTTGTGAAAGGAAGCCATCAAGATTGATTAGCAGACCACAGCAATTGCCAGCACATTACTTTTATGGCAGCCCGGATGGTATCTGGGGACAGTTGCTGTTTTTCAAGTTCACCTCTAAGTCACAGCTACACTTGCTCACTGCAGACCACAGACTGGTGCTGCAGTTGTTCTAAGAGGAACAAGAGGTCTGGAGGCTCCTGGAGACATCTGGTCTGCTCTTAAAACACAGAGAGACAGATTTCCCAAGAACAATGAAAGATTTCCAAAGATAATCAAAGTACTTTGAAGAAGTGATCGAACTTCCAGCTGATGAATACTCGACTGGGCAGGAAGGGTGCTGGAAGAAGTGGCTTCTAGTTCTACATTCAAGGACAAGGTCTTGCATTTGCTGTTTCTTTTGCTTCCTGTGGCCCTTCCTGTCAATACAGTGTCACAGTTTTGCGTGGCTGGGTTCTGGTGGAGAAGCAGGGGATGCAGGAGTGCCTTCTGCAAGAAGCCAGCACCAGCACCACATACAGCAACACTGAAGCAGCGATGGTTCCGTTGCTGTGTTGAAGGTAGGCAAATGGGTAGGTATACGCAAAGCTGATTTCTTCCACTTGATTCCTTTAGCTGGTCAGATGCAAGACAGCTCTGGCACTGGTGGTATATCATGGAATTAGTGCATAACTACCCAAGCTAATATATCCGACTCAAAGGACTCTCCGTAGGATGATGTAAGACTTGGGACGAGAGACAGTTCACGTTCTGCCAGATCATAGCACAGTCTATCAGCCTCAGCCACGTGGGATTTGTCTGAGCAAATAAACTGGTTGTCTAGTCTTGCTTTGGCACCACGGGGACATTGGCAAATCCAAGGCATGATTCATCTTGCCCTAAAGCTGATATCTAAAACGGGTCAGCTGAGCGCGCTGTAAAAGTGCCTGTTTCTCTTCACTATTACAAAGGACAGGAGGCTCAGTAAGACACAGATGTCTCCAGCGTGGATGTTTTGAGTTAGGCAAGACAAATCCTGTCTGTGCTGTATTTTTAAAAGAAGCCTCATGTGATGGATATTCAGGTCTCAAGTTGGAAGTGCAAATCCAATTAAAAAGTACAGTGTCCTCAAGCGCCCTGGAAGAAACTCGTTCACGCTGAGCTCAAGTCTGACCCAAAGCCCTGAGAAGTTTTTTCCCCTAATATTTAGTGGTTATAAGTTGCCAGACACTTCAGGGTTGGTCCTCTCCATCACTTTTGTTTACTGACTGAATTAAAAGATTTAATGGATATTTTTAGAGATTTCTCCCCTACCTTTGAAATGGTCAGGGTCTGGTAGTATACATGTTCCCCCCTTTCCTCCCTGAAGAGCTTATAGGACTTGTAACAATGGAACTATGACTTTGCCCTGAGTTGCTATTTTCTTCCTTTTTATTTTTTTCCTTTGTCTTGTAGCAATCCATAATGCTGTGATTGTGCCACAGCTAAGAGGAGAAGACTTTTTTGAGTAGTTTGATACGTCTTGGACTTAGATTTCTAATCAATTTGCACTAATCACAGAATCACAGAATCGTAGGGGTTGGAAGGGACCTGGAGAGATCATCAGGTCCAACCCCCCGCCAAAGCAGCTCCCTAGCTTATATTGCACAGATAGGCATCCAGACGAGTCTTGAATATCTCCAGGGAAGGAGACTCCACCACCTCCCTGGGCAGCCTGTCCCAGTGCTCTGTCACCCTCACTGTGAGAAAGCTTTTCCGCATGTTGGTGCGGAATTTCCTGTGTTCTAACTTGCAGCTATTGCCCCTTGTCCTGTCTCCACAAACCACTGAAAAGGGGCTGGCTAATTCCCCCTGCGTCCCATGCTTAAGATAATTATAAACACCAATTAGGTCCCCCCTAAGTCTTCTTTTCTCTAGACTGAACAGTCCCAGCTTATTTAGCCTCTCCTCATAGGGGAGATGCTCCAGGCCGTTAATCATCCCCATAGCCCTTCTTTGGACTCTCTCCAGGAGAGCCCTGTCCTTTTTACACCAGGGAGCCCAGAACTGGACACAATACTCCAGGTGGGGCCTGACCAGGGCAGAGTAGAGGGGGAGGATCACCTCCTTCGACCTGCTGGCCACACTCCTCCTCATGCACCCCAGGATCCCATTGGCTCTCTTAGCCACCAGTGCACACTGCTGGCTCATAGCCAACCTGTCATCCACCAGGACCCCCAGGTCCTTCTCCATAGAGCTCTTCTCCAGCAGATCATCCCCCAGCCTGTACTGAAGCGAACAGTTGTTCCTCCCCAGGTGCAAGACTTTACACTTGCTTTTGTTGAACTTCATTAGGTTTCTCCCTGCTCAGCTTTCCAGCGTGTACAGGTCTCACTGGATGGCAGCGCAGTGTTCCTAACACCTATGGAAACCAATATAACAAGCCAGGCCTTTTCTGTCTCTTTCTTACGTTTGAAAAAATAAATCAGAACAGCACCATAAGTGAGTCCTGTATAATTACTCTTCCATTTGTATTTCTAGACTTGTCAATCTGGCAAGCATCAGAGAGTGGGATTAAAAGCTTTCTCCTTCTCTCTCAATCAGACATTTCATTTGCTTCCGTGTTTTACAGTAAATATAATCAGTTCAGCAGGAGATGGTTTTCTTCTCTGCAGTGGTGTCTTCCTAGTCAAGGGAGTTCCTATTAGCAGCCTGGATAGGAAGTCAGTTGACATGAGCTTGCAGTGCAGAGTACCTTTACAGACGTAGGCAGAGCTCTCGGAGCTGGAGTCCCCGCAGGGCACCTGGAATTGTGTCCTCCCCAGCAGAAAAGCTGAGGACCTCTACGCCTCATTTGCCAGTTGGAGTTTGGGGGCTCTAAAAGTGAGTCAGACTCAACCGCCCTCCAGGTCGGAGCAGGATGATGCCTTAAATCAGTTGAGTGTTTGCTGGGCCAAGGGTGGACAGTGCAGATCAACCTTAACTCCTCTTCTATCCCAAATGAAGCTCCTCCAATCAGGCACAGACCACAGCTGGTGACACAGGGTATCCATCTTTTGCCCTGGGCTTGGCCCCAGGTTGATGGGAAGGTTTGGCTGTGGAATGGAGGGGGACACACTTGGGGGGGGCTTGGACTGAGAGCACACCAGTGTGGATTGCAAATGGTTTGGTGTGCTGTAGAGGAGAGGAATAAGGGGATTTTTCAGTTAATGAAGAATTATACTTTGGTTGCTATGACATCTCTTAAGTTTAGGCGGCAGCAGAGCAGGGAGTTTTCAATATTGCTTTCTGTGAATTTAAATACCCAAATTCTACCCGCAAATCATTTAATTATTTCTGGTTTTTTCACCCTGACTTGCAGGCTTTGTGCCTTGATTTCCAACACGTAAACACAATACAAAATACAATAACAAGGAATTGGAAACACTTTGGTTAAGCCTTGGTGACAGCTGGTATGTAAATTCAAAGATTCACACCGTCTCCAGCTCAGAGCAACCCTTAGCGCTTTGCCATTTGTAACTTCTGCATGGCCAGACCCACAGATCCCCCAACGCTTTGGTGGGTTCACTGATGGCTGTTTCCCAATTCTGTGTATGAATTCAAGAGATGAGGAGTTTCATGCAGTCGAAGGCCTTTGCCAATCCATCATTAAACAAAAGGCAAACCTGCCCCTAAGCCACAAAGATGCTTTTTTTCCCCCCTGTATCTTCCCCAACATGTTTAATCACTTCATGAGGACAAGTTGCAATTTTTTTAAACCTACTGACTTTGCAAAAAAGTCAGCCTAAGAGTTGATATTTCTATTCTTTCCTGTTGTCACCACTAATAAATATTCTGCGGCGTGGCCTGAGCTGACAGTTGCGATGATGAGACGGGGTGGAACAGAAATACTTGATCTTCTGTGGCTGCGCTGACAGCTGGTGTGGACTGGCACGGCTCCAGCGGAGATCTGGCCCCCGGTCCTGGATTTGTATGGAGAATCTGTCTGTGAAGGCAAAAGCCATTTTACAGACTGCATTTACCCTTCGCCTGACGGGGTTTAACAGCTGATATTGGGGTGGTGTTGCATCCTACAAGGTACTGAAGAAACTTATAATTAGGAACAACTGTGATGCGCAAAGTGGATTTAAGTGGGAAACGGAGAAAATGGAGAGGAGAGGTTGTGCTGCACAGAAAAGAAACTGGTTTTCAGAGCAGGTGAGGTATTTTTAGCATTACGCTGCTGGTATTTGAAGGAGAAAAGCGAGTAAAGTGGGGACCTTGGGAGCACTCGTCTCCTGAAAAGCAAAGGAGAGGCTGCTGAGCCAGCCCAGCAGTGACGGTGGCAGCGAGCATCCCGCCCAGCGAGGCGTGCAAGCTGTTGCACGGCCCCACACCAGCCAAGAGCAGAGCGAGCCAAGGCACGGGCCCGGGAGCCAAGCGGCGATCCAGCTGCCGCTTTCGGGGAGGGGAGAACGGACTCGTCGACTTTGCTGAGCTTGGCACTGGAGCCCGACAGCCCGGCCAACCATGCCCCTTGAGTGCGCGTGGCAGTAGGCAGCGCTTCTGAAGCAGATAGATAAAGAGGTTGTACCGGGACCACTTTCCACACAGCAATTAACAGGAAGAGACGGCACCAAGCGAATATTTCAGTTGCACATACAGGAGGTGCCAATATGTTTTGCCGTTCCGCGATTGTGTTCTGGAGGCGCCAGCAGCGTGGTTACAGTGAAGGGTCTGTTCAGTTGGCATTTCCACTGTAAACCTAATTTTTGAAAGGGGCTATAATTCGGCCATTTTTAATTAACGAGGGGATTAAACTTGGCACACGGGTGCTCAAGGGCTGTTTGTTGCTCGTTTATTTATTTATTTTTTAAAATCCAATCTGTTAGGCCCATCTAAAGTCATCTTTGTTTCCGCTTGCTGGGGCTGACTTTAAATATCTCTGTGCATATAAATGTGCACCTATATCTATGTATAAGAGAAATGAGATTTATCAAGGTGAAGAACTGTGTTGGAGGAGGTGAGAAGGATGCTGAAAGATCCGTTGTTCCCCAGGCCACTGTAACTCATATACCAACTATGTGCTGAAACAGGGTATGCAGAAAGAGTTGCAAATTTTTTGCTGAATCTCAGAGCAGAATTTTGTCCACTTGGGACATGCAGAAAGTTTTTTTTCCAGACTTAGACATCATTCTCATACACTGTATTTTGATAAATAAATATTAGTAGCTCACAGCAAGCAAGAACCAGGCAGCTTGCTAGTAAGTCTCTATTAGAATACATAAAACTTTATAAATAATATGACACTGTAAACAGTTATGTATCATAGACTACATTATTCTAAACCCCAGAGGTTATAGGGCTATAAACTCCGTATTCCTTCTGCAGCATTCCCTTATACAAGTTTCCTTTACTTTTGTCTCTGCACCATGTTTAAGAGCAGATTTCAAAAGAACATGTACAATTTGTAACAGGTATTTACACTGACTTAGAGAATTACAGTGCTGTAAGGAACAAAAGAGTACTAGCTATGCCAGTGGCACTCTTGAGAGCTGCTTTTTTCTCACCTTGTTTTAAAAATCTGTTTAAAAAAACACCTTTAATGATGTAGAGTCCACTTATCAGAAAAATTTATCCTAGTTCTCTACTATCCCAGGCACTTGGAAGTTTTTCATGGAGTCATAGAATCATTGAATATACTGAGTTGGATGGAACCCATAAGGATCATCAAGTCCAACTCCATATCTAAACTGAATCTCCCTCTTCTTAACTTAATCCCATTAATTCTCGTCCTACACGCCCCAAATCGTCCCTTGCCTTTTCACAGGATGCTTATCACATGCCAAAAGGTTGTTGCCTCCTCTCTTCATAGTTCTCACTTCTTTGGGCTTTCCAGCTGTCCCAACACCCTGTATTTTCCAAGCCTCTGAAAATTTGTCTATTATTTAAAATATGTTTCTTTGCTCTTTCTAACCGGGCTGGGCTTCCTGGGAATGCTGAAGGTTTTGAGCAATGTTTCAGCAGTGCCATTGCTGCTACATCTTTGAGGTCAGCAGTATTGCACCTCTTGGGCCTTCTTCTCTGTTGTGTATGGTCTCTTAAGCATCATCTGCATGTGACAACAATATATAGAGTGCACAACTTGGACTCATCAGGAAGAATGACAAGTTTTTGTACAAGTGCTTCATAACTTGTTGACATACACCCAACTGGAAGTACCTGCAACATGGCTGTATTTGAACCCTTGAGCTGATGACCAGTGGGTTCTCAATTACTCATGAGACCAAAGCTCTGTGGTAAGCAGAGGAACAAGAGGGAAATGCGAAGCCCTCAAGGTCTATATTGCTCTAGCAAAAAGCCTGTGTGCCGTGTGAACCACTTGTACATCTGGTGGAGCCCATTCTTAACAGCAGAGGCATCCATTGGTCTCACCAACAGCCGTGTCCTGCATCGGCCAGTCTACAGCTTTGTCTCAACTTTGGCTTTAGTCTCTGGGTGGCCGGTTTGGTTATCACAACAAACAATTTCCATCTGTCTGTGATACCTGTCACTTTGCTGGGCTGTGGCCATCTCAGCTGATGACTGTCTTCATCCCATCTTTGGGATGGGCAAAATGGAACCCTGCAATACAAAGCAGGGGGTAAGAAGGATGGAACACAGGAAGTCCTTTAAGTTCTAGCACTGAGGATGGGATTCAGCCTGAAGCAACACTTACATTAGGTCTCTAAGTTCCCATTATTTTCAGTGAAGGGGAAATCAAACAAGAGAGCAGTATAGCAGACCAAGAAGTCAGGGCTTGATTTGTTAGATCAAACATAGATGTCAATCCAAAAGAGCAGATGTCTTCCTTCGATGCCATGTCACATCTGCCAGTGCCATGCCTCAAGCTCAACTTTCAGTGGAGCTGGCTCCAGTGGGAGCCCAGGCACTGAAATCACACAATGTTCCTTAAATCTGCTGAGCTCCGACATCAACCCACAACATTCGTTGTTTTTTCGAATTAAAAGCTCCAGATGTGGGGGGCTTGGAGGATGCTTTCATTAAATCCGTAGTGAAAACGTTTTAGGTACAACCTAGATGCTACATAGATTTCCAGGGATTTTTAAAGCCCTGCTCTCCCTGTGGCCCCTCTACCTTGCTGTGCAACCAGGAATGTTTCCATACTCAGTTTTTGGTCAGTCATTGGGCTGCACTACAAGGGAGAAGCTATAGGGGTCGGTGAAGAAATCCTGCACCGTCCCCTGCCATGCTGTAGGCAACAGTGCTTGAGGGCTCAGTTTAACTGGTGACCTCCAAAGCAAGAAAGGGGTTTTGCATGAACAAAGAAGTCACCACTGCAACTACGATTACTTTTGGCAATACATACTTCCTCTGGACACATTTAACTTAATTCAGAGGTGATACAACACCCACAAGTCCAGAGAATTGTTCAACGGCTGCTCTCTAGATGGAAAAACCTCACAGGGGATTTTGGTTCCTCTCTCCTAGTAGCAGTTGGGTGGGAGGAGAAGGACAAGACCATGTTGTTCCCCTTCCTGGGAGGGCTGAGGGCTCCTGATACGCGGATTTGAGGAAGGGTATTTTTGCAGGAAGTGTGGGAGCTTGCATGAGCTGGGGGTTGTTTTTCTCCTATGCATTGCTTTGCCCTGGAGCGGTGAGGACATTGTTTGAAGGGATACAGCAGTCACTGTTCCCAGTGTGATAGGTTTGTCGTCCATGGTAGTGCTGCTCCTGGGGTATGTATGTTTGTCAGTTGAAATTTTTCTGCAATTTTCTTGACAGGAGCAGTGAGTGACACACATTCCCTTGGGAGATATTTCCATGTTTTTACTATTCTTCAGGCTTCTGTGACATTTCCCAAGTCCATTTGTTGGAGCCTCAGGTTCGAGCATCTGCACTGGCCTGGACCATGTCGCATCAGGGGTAATTTGGCCCTTCAGCAGCGAATACATTGACTTCTGCAGCTCCTGGTATGCACAGTTTGGGGCTAGGTTTTTCTTGTAAAACCTTAAAACCCACAGTGGAAACCTCCATCATTGTGTGCTCAATAGCACCAGATCCAGCATAATTTTTCATTCCTGTAAATCCCATCACTGACTTAAAAATTAAGATTAAAAAGAAAACCAAAGCTGTGTTTGCTGTCTTTTTAGGTAGAGAAACATCCAGGACTGAAATTTTCAAGCTTTCAGTGATATGTGAAATACATGCCTACAAGTCCAGGAATGCCAGCTGTTAGGAAAAACACCACCTACTAGAAGTTTCTTGGTAAAATCATGGCAGTTAACAACACCGACACCAAACACGTTACTTAAAACCTGCTGGTCTTCTGAGTATGTTAACACTGCCCATGCTTTTGTGGCCTGAATATTGACATGCCTTCTCAAAATCTCTGGTTGGCTTTAATTTAAATTTAGACAGAACAACTCTTATTGTCCCGGGACTTGAGAAATTTTTGATGACCCTTGGCTGAGAGTGAGAGAAGTCAATGGGCAGAGCATGAAGTCTCCTTCATCATTATCACAGTGAAAAGAGAGGAAGAATTACTTATTCTTTCACCCTGAAGGTACGTCTGCACAAATGGTTTAATTTTCTGGTTGCCCCCCATCTGTACCGTGTGCATGGGTGCAGGTTTGTTCCTCAGCTTTCCACCACCTTGTTCTCCCCAACACGCACCCCTGATGGTGTTTCCTCTAGGGTTTGCTTCTCACCTCTGCTCTTGGCTCCACCTGGTCCTTACTGCCCTCACATCCCTCTGTACCCCACCCCAAGGCGGGCACTGCTCGTATTCAGTAAGCTGGAGTGGGACTAAATTAAGATCTCTCTATTTCTGTCCAAAGGAAGGACTGATACCAGTTACCTGAGATCTGTCACCAGCTGCTATGGAAAGAAGGAAACCTTTCTTATCTGTTGTTTTTGTTGTTGTTACTATCATGATCATCATCATTGTTATTCTAAGAACCCACTGAGGCCCTCTTATTATGCTGCTAAAGCCAGTGTTAGCGTTGGTTGTCCCTGTGCACCGTACGGCATTCATCAACCTTAAGAAGATAACAAATTTTTGATAAAGATATGCTGATAATGCTGCTAATTAGTTTCTCATCTTAATAAAAACACGGCTGCGGGCAACTGGAGCGATCTCTTTGTTGCAGGACATGGTAGGCTGAAATGTATAGACGCTTGATTTCCTCTGCAGGGATCTCACAATATGCTAATGTGTCCTTGCAGCAGGGCTCATTTTAGTATTATTTTTTAGGTCTTTGCCACTCTGGTTTGCAAATCCATTATGTCAAAATGCCATCAGCCATATCTACAGAAGATGCAGGCCTCCCCCAACATACATCGATGTGTGTGTGCGTGCAAGTTCACACACAGAGATATGTATTTTAAAATAACCACAACTATGTGTGGGTGCATATATTTATACACACACGCTGATGTATTTATATTATTTTATATTATTTAATGAAATGAAATGTTTAATGAAATTAAGTGTTAATTTTTTATAATTATCTATAATATGTGCATACACATACACATGAAATTTGACATCTATTTGGGAACTCAGCATGTGAATGGCTAATTGAACTCATAGGGCTCAGCTTTTCTAGGGAACATTTTGCTCTCATTTCAGTTAAAGTACATAGTTTGTAGTCTCTATTCAATACATGCAGTTTGCAAGCTGAAGTTGTGTGCTTGCCTATGCATTTTCCTAACACTTCCATCTGAACTCTCAGTACAATTTACTTTCAGTAGCTATCATCTGTCATTTTTAAAAGTTGCATAATAATGTGGTTAGTTCATATGAAAAATGATGTTACCTCTAAATTTGGCTCCGATTGTGACATTGCCGTTAGTAGTTTTGTAAGCTTGACACCCACAAGCTGAAAAGACAGGTGGTAAGTTTATTTATTAAACTTTCCTCTCAAGCACCTCCCCACCAATTAAAAAAAAAAAAAAANAGGACAGGCTGAGTAAGTTGGGACTCTTCAGCCTTGAGAAGAGAAGACTTAGGGGGGACCTAATTAAAGTCTATAATTATCTTAAGCAGGGGATGCAGGGGGAATCAGCCAGCCTCTTTTCAGTGGTCTGTGGGGATAGGACAAGGGGCAATGGCTGCAAGTTGGAGCATAGGAAGTTCCGCACCAACATGCGGAAGAACTTTTTCACAGTGAGGGTGACAGAGCACTGGAATAGGCTGCCCAGGGAGGTGGTGGAGTCTCCTTCTCTGGAGATATTCAAGACCCGTCTGGACACCTATCTGAGTGATCCTAGGAGCCTGCTTTGGCAGGGGGGTTGGACACAATGATCTCTTGAGGTCCCTTCCAACCCCTATGATTCTATTCTATGGTGTATTTCCTGGACTTTCTATGTTTACTTCCAGTAAAATTTTAGTGAGGCAAAGGAGAAAGGCTGAGTTTTTTCAGGTGCTGAGAATTGAAAATATTCCTTATCCAATGAATGCCATCAGCTGAAACACTCTGTTGTTTCCTCCCTGGTCCTGATGGGACCTCATGGGAATTAGCTGGAGCATCTCATACCCTCTCTGCAGCAGCACTACCTTCTGCATGGACAACGAAAGGGCACCAAAGGACATTTTTCTCCCTTTTCAAGCTTTCTTAAAGGAGAAAAGCATTGGAAAGAGAGGACAATTCCTTCATTTTGGGGAAGAACATTAGTAGCTTGCCCATTGCCTGAAGACATATAATTAATTTGAGGTTGGTCCATGGTGGTGCTGTGTCACAGCCAGCTCCCTCCTCCCACCTCCTGGCAATATGTCCTGGCTCCTCCTCTGTACTGGGCCTGGGGATTATTGTCCAATATCAGGTTTTTCCCCCTCTCTCCTTCTCCAGGTGCTGGAGCATAGTACCAAAAGGGTCTTGTGTTGTATCTTCACAGAGCTAAGAAATGGGAATGTCTTGTCCTGAGCAGCACCTTGTGGCTTGGAGATCTGCCAGGAGCAAGGAGCCAAGTGTGCCAAACACAGTGTTTTGTGGCAAAGGTCCCAAACATAGAGTTTTGTGGCAAAAATTGCATTCCTCTTGAAACAGCTGAACCGGGTGGTTTCCTTCTCCATGTTTTTGAATCTTGAAAATCATACTTGGAAAAAAACCTAGTTTCTAGTGATTGAAAACCTTGTTTAGAGCATTTTTGAGAACATATTTTGAAAAAGCAGCCATGACCTCTTTCATTAAAAACAGCCCCAACAACTATTTTGGCAACTTCTTACAAAACTCAGTTTGTTTCAAGTTTTCCTTCTCTGCACTACTTTTGCCTTGGTTACTCCCCTGAAGAACCAGCTGTGGCAGAAGGAAAAGTTTTGCATATCTTTTCCTTCTTGTTATCCAAAAGCCTCATAACATGGTTGTGAATCACACTGAAAAAGACTCTCAGTTTTCAGTAATGGGGCCAAACCAAACAATAATTCTAAATTGTGTTCTTTCTAGGTCTGTCCTGAGCAAGAACAAACAAACTTTCCTAACTAGACCAGTACAGTCCCTGCTCAAAAAACGTTTGAGGTCACATGGAAGCTTTTTTAATCATCCTGCTAGTACTGCTTTTATTTGGAGTCTTAAAATTTTATATGACAGTGGAAAATCAGGGATCTCAGAAAAGGAAGCATTGAACTCTAGTGGGCTTTGAGGGAAGCTTTTCTTTTTTTTTTTTTTTTTTCATTCCAAACTATTTACTGGATTTTACTCAAAACAGCAAAATGTTGCTTTACCTGTTGAGCAAAATTTCCCCCTTCCCCCAAGCTCATGGGCTGGTGGGAAAGGTAGGAGGGTATGCTGGCACGGGTTTAGAGACAGGGGCATCATTTCTGTGGGGTCAGCATGAGTTCAGCAAAGGTTGGTTGTGACCTAGAGCAGTTGCCAGCTCATCTGTCACGGATGTACAGAAAGTTGGTGGTGACATTTTTCATCTGTCAGGAAACACGCTATCCCAAATGTCACAGGTAATATTTTTTTTATTTTTATTTTTTTGCTGGCTGTTCCCTATTTGCTGTTGTAATGGCTGGGGATAATGAAGCTCTTGTGCTGCACACACATCCCCTCTGACCCAAGATGAGCCACAAAGGCCTCGCAGATCCCACATGCACATCGCTCAGGTTGAGCTGGCGGTGCCCAGGGAGAGCTCAAGGAGCCCCAGTCAACCTTCTGGAGACCACCACAGGCCTGTCCTGGGATACATGGACAAGAGCTGCCTTAAGCCTTTTCTTCTGCTTCTTCCCTTAGCAGGCACAGAAAACCAGGTCTTCCATCCGTGCTTTTGTTCTCACCATTTCTGCACCCAGTGAAAATGGTGTAGCTACTCCAATAAATGAATGTTCATGTAAATAACATTCCATCACAGGGAGTTCCTTTTCCCCACATCCTGAACCTCCCTGGATGCATGGGAGATGCAGGCGCATGTCCCTTATTCAGCAGCACCTCAACAGCTCATTAGTGATGTGATAAGCGGTGCTGCATTGTGTGGGAGTGTGTTGAGCTGCAGGGGCGCTGGGTTGGCTTTGGATGAGAATGGGACACGAATGTTTGGATGCAGAATGAACCAGGGAGGCGGTGCACGACTAGTGACAGGAGGGATTATTTCAGGGAGGGATGGCTTAGATAATAAATTATGAGGCTGCCAGTAGCAAAGGCAAAAAGGGTTTCTGAATGAAAAAGCAATTATTTGATCGAAGGGGCAGGGGAGGGGAATAAATACCAGGGGGAATGACAGACTGGTGCTCTGGAGTTGCCTTCCTCTGACCTGGGGGACCACAGCCACCCACCCTACCTGTCAGCTACTGTCTCCTACTGATGTCCCCGCCGCCTCCGCTGCCTAATTGCTCCTGCCTTTGTTTCATCCTTGTCCTTTGATAGACTGGTTGGTTGTCTGTTCTTCGGATCACCTGCTCCACCACTTCCCGCCTACTGGTCTTCTTGTTGGCACATTCCTTATTTTCAGTTCCCATAATCTCCTCTACTGTGCTCCTGAGATGTTTCACTGGTGCTGGTTAGCCCTGGGTTGCTAAATTCTGACTCTGCTCTCACTAGACAACTACATTTAACGTCTTTATTAACTAAGCATCCCCCATCCTTACATCCTCTATAGTTGAGGATGGGTGGATAGACACCAAAGGTCAACCTCGGTCACCACAGGCACAGGCAGGCTGAAACATGGGCAGAAGCATGCTGGTGTGTGTTCACCACATGTCTATGTAGGGGTGAAACCCATCCCAACATTTTCCTTCCTCTTAATTTTGACTCTGATACAGCTACAAGGAGAAACCAGCATCTCTTGGCATCCATCAGTTGGGATAGCCTCTCCTCTGCGATTTCTAATGGACAGTCTTTGCACCTGAAAGCCAATTGGATATAAAAGTCTTAGACATCTAAAACCATAAAGACATCTAAAACTATAACTAGAATTTAACTAAGCACCCCTCTTCACTTCCCTCCCAGCCTTGCTGAGCCCAACCCTCCTCCAGGACAGAGGACATGGGCATCTTCACACTGGTGGGAAGTCTATTGCATGGCAAAGCTCCTTTAACAGTCACTTGTGGCTTTGCCAGCCATGAGCCCACACCATAGGCTTGCAAGGAGCCCAGCAGCCCTCTGTCTCGGGCAGAAGGCACCTGTCTCCCTCACCATCCCAGTGCAATACTGCAGGGTTGTTTCTCATGCCAGGCTAGGTGCTGTAGTATGGCTGCACATCCTCTTGGGCTCAGCTGAAGAGGAAGATGGGAATGTTGTTTTTGCCCTGTGTTGAGGAGTCACTTTTACCCCAGACTAGTTCCCTTTTGGAAGAGATTATGTACATGAAGCTCCATCAGAGGATAAAAATCCATGCCTTCCAGCGTGTCTACTGCACATGCACTAGACAGCTGACAGATTCATCCTGGGTGATGTGGCAGAGAGCCTGTAGAGTACAGAGAAGCCCTTCCCAGGGATGAGGGGACATGCTGGGCACTCTACCACAATCATGAGCATCTCAGGGTCTTGTGTACACAGGGGAGGATGTGTCCCAGCGAACAAGTACTACTTGTTGATTGTGCAGAGGAGGTATTTTTTGCATATCTTCTTAACAGCTAGAGAAAGGGTGGGAGAAGCTGTTTTTATCAAGTGATGTGCTGCTTCTCCAGAGGGTTCCTTGTGCAACACACAGAGGCTCAGGGTTGGCATTGCCTCCTTGTTGAGCCCAGAGTAGGTCGCTCGGAGATCTAGAAATCCTGGCCAAAGGGCTCAAGC
The DNA here is from genome assembly GCA_013400835.1 of Zapornia atra. Classification (NCBI taxonomy): domain Eukaryota; kingdom Metazoa; phylum Chordata; class Aves; order Gruiformes; family Rallidae; genus Zapornia; species Zapornia atra. Next base: position 135,752 of record VZTU01022682.1, read on the forward strand.
TGTGATGTTCAGTTATGCTAAGAGGGATCTCAGCACGTGCAGAACTGATCCTGCCATGCACACTTCACAGATAAAAGGTCTTTTTCCTGGGTAATGAGCTCGTGGGGTGGTCAGGCATCGCCTGGGTCACTAAAGGTGTTTTAGCATAACTGCTTTCCGGCTGCCTGAGCTCTGCTATGCTGGCTAAAAGCTGTCTGGCAAAGAATGTCTTTAATCTGTGCCACATTAACTGTGGCTACGGGGCTTTGGTTGTTTTGGGGCATGAACAGCATGATATCAGGGCAGCCCACAGAGCCAGGCACTCGGTGGAGCTGGCTGCATCTGTGAGGCTGAGGGAGAAATGAGTCCTCTGGCTCCAAGATTTGCATAATTGTATTTGCCAGGAAACTTACCTGAGCTACCTTTTGGGTGAGGTAATGCATGCTAAATACAGTAGTTATGAATAATTTGCTCATTTGTTTTCATTCTAAGCCTGAGTCAATTGTAGAATATACTGAAACCTCAAGAATTCAAGCCCTGCCTTCATGTCTGGTCATTCAAGGTACTGCAGCTCAACTTGTGAGAGTCCTCACAAGTAAAAGCATGGAATTACCTTGAGAAGGTGAGATTCAACAAAGAGACACCAGAGTCGGATCTGTGAGACCTCAGTTAGCCACTGGCCTCCTGAAACCTTTGGGAAAAATCAGCCTGGTGTTTGCCATCTCTTTCCACTCTTTGGCTGGCTCATCTCTTTGGACTCCAGGTTCTTTGGGGCATGGGCTCTTCCCATCTGTCTGAACAGTGTCTTGAAGCTCATCTCTGTGCTGTTAGTGTCATAGAATCATAGAATGTGTAAGGTTGAAAGGGACCTTTAGAGGTCATCTAGTCCAACCCCCTGCAATAAGCAGGGACATCTTCACTAGATCAGGTTGCTCAGAGCCCCATCAAGCCTGACCTTGAATGTCACCAAGGATGAGGCCTCCACTACCTTTCTGGGCAACCTGTGCCAGTGATCCACCACCCTCATACTGAAGAATTGTTTCCTAATATCTAACCTAAATCTCCCCTTTACTAGATCAAAACCATCACCCCTTGTCCTACTGCTCCATGCCCTCATGAACAGTTCTTCCCCATCTTTCTTAGAGGCACCTTTCAGTGACTGGAAGGCTGCTATAAGGTTTCCCCGGAGCCTTCTCTTCTCCAAGCTGAACAAGCCCAACTCTCTCAGCCTGTCTCCATAGGAGAGATGCTCTAGCCCTTTGATCTTTTTTGTGGCTCTCCTCTGGACATGCTCCAATAGGTCCATGTCCTTCTTGTGTTGAGGGCTCCAAAGCTGGACACAGTGCTCCAGGTGAGGTCCCACCAGAGTAGAGGGGCAGAATCACCTCTTTCAATCTGCTGGCCACACTGCTTGTGATGCAGCCCAGGATGCGGTTGACCTTCAGGGCTGCATGTACACATTGGTGGCTCATGCCCAACTTCTCATCCACAAGTACCCCCAAGTCCTTTTCCTCAGGGCATCATCTCCTAACCTGTACAGATAGTGGGGATTGTCCTGACCCAGGTGCAGGACCCTGCACTTGGCTTTCTTGAACCTCATGAGGTTCCCCTGGGCCTGCTCCTCCTGCCTGTCTATGTCCCTCTGGATGGCATCCCAACTCTCTGGCAGATTAACTTCACCACTCAGCTTGGTGTCATCACGAAATTTGCTGAGAGTGCATTCAATCCCACTGTCAATATCATTAATAAAGATACTAAACAGCACTGGTCCCAGCACAGACCCATGTCATAGCCAACATTTTCACTGCACTGAAAACACTCCAAGGCCAAAAGCATTTTCCTGAAATGGATCAAATCTTAAACCAAATGGCCATATTTTCCAATAAATAACCTCCTTAAATATTTAATTTCAGCTTGCTGGAAACATTTTGCTTTGAACCATTTCTAACCCAAAGAGATTGGTCCTTTTAAAATGTCTTTTTTTTTAAAATTTCATCTAAAAATATTTTTCAGACTAAGAATTTGTTACCACTTCTGTTGTGTTTGAACCCTGAAAGTGCCATCTCTGAACTGCTTTTCAATGTGGCTGCAGATGTCTGGGTGGCAGTTGCAGTCTCATCTGACAAGTGGCTGAATTTCAGTCATGGAGCTTGAGATCCCCAGTAGCCACTAAAGTCAATGTTCATCAGCAGTTACTTTATTCTAGCAGCTTGGAGAGTGCAATTTTCATTTCTGAAAGAAAAAACTGCTGTAATCCTGCGTCTCCTCTATCATCTGAGACTATACTGGAGCTTCCATTAATCACTGTAAGTTGCAGAGAGATCATAGGCAGAAAAGCACTTGAAAGAGCAAAATACCCTAATTGTTACAAACTTAAACAAGAAAAACTCAAAACTGCTGTAAAAATCAACTTCAGAATTGCAAGTTATGATTATTTTACACTGCTTGCAACTGGAATCTCATGGTTGAAAAAGAAGCACAGAGTCAGGTGCTATTGGCTCACTGTATACACTTGATTGCTCTATCTTAGCTCAACTCATAGAATCATGGAATCATTTAGGTTAGAAAAGACCTTTAAGATTTTCAAGTCCAACTGCAAAACTAACGCTGCCAAGTCTACCACTGAACCTTGAACACCACATCACATCTTTCAAATACCTCCAGGGACAGGGACTCAACTGCCTCCCTGGGCAGCCTGTTCCAGTGCTTGCCTGCCTTTTTGGTGAAGAAATTTTTCTGAAGATCCAATCTAACACATACACCTCCAGTGCAACTTAAAGCCATTTCTTCTTGTTCTATCACTATTACTTGGGAGAAGAGACCATTATCCACCTGGATCCAGCCTCCTGTTTGTTGTAGACAGCGATAAACTCTCCCCTCAGCCTCCTTTTATCCAGGCTACACAATCCCAGTTCTCTCAGCCACTGTTTTCCAGACCCTTCACTGGCTTCATTGCCCTTCTCGGGACACACTCCAGCATCTCAGTGTCCTTCTTGTAGTGAGGGGCCCAAACCTGAACACAGCACTCAAAGTGTGGCCTCACCGGTGCCAAGTACAGGCAGGACAATCACTGCCCTGGTCCTGCTGGTCACACTACTGCTGATACAAGCCAGGATGCTGTTGGCCTTTTTGGCCACCTGGGCACATTGCTGTGTCATGTTCAGCTGTCTGTTGACAACACCCTCATGTCCTTCACAGAGGACAGCTTTCCAGTCAATGCCATCCAATATATACCATCAAAAAGACATCAGCATTTGCACTCTGGTCAAAAGTGGCAAAATCTAGTTCAAAAAACCCACATCTGAATTCACATTTTCAGCTCTGGGCAGTAGTATTACATCACTCCTGACTCTATTTTCTGAC
>VZTU01022683.1:322-22932 GCA_013400835.1 Zapornia atra
GGGGACACCGCTTGTCACCGGCCTCCACCTGGACATAGACCCATTGGCCATCAATGGTCAACACTAACATCCATCATCCACAAGTGCCTGGCACTCTTCTGGGCTCTGTCAGTGTGGTGGTTTGACCCTGGCTGGAGGCCAGATGCCCCACAAAAGTCACTCTATCACTCCCTTTTTTAGCTGGCTGAGGGAGAAAATATCTATTGAGAGGCTTAGGAGTCCTAAGGCAACCTGCTTTGGTGGGGGGGTTGGACGTGATGATCTCTGGAGGTCCCTGGCATCCTCTAAAATTCTGTCAATCTGTGAGATAAGGACAGGGAGAGATCATTCCACAATTAGCATCACAGGCAAAACAGACTCAGCATGGAATAAAAAAAGAAAACCGTCTAATTTATTACACTGCATTGCACACACACAGAAACCAGAGTAGGATAATGAATGAGAAGTAAAACCAGATCTTAAAACACCTCCCCCCACCCTTCCCTTCTTAGCAGACTTAACTTTATTCATGATTTCTCTCTGTTCCTCCCTACCAGGTGTCACAGAAGACATGAATGGGGGAATAGGGGTTTCGGTCAGTTCCTCACAAGCTGTTTTCCTTCTTATCTGGGGCGGTGGGATTCCTCGCACTCCTCCCCTGCTCCCGTGTGGGGTCCCACCCATGGGAGACAGTCCTCCAGGAACTTCTCCAACGTGAGTCCTTTCCCACGGAGCTTCAGCTCTTCACCAGCTGCCCCAGCCTGGGTCATTTCTATGGGGTGCAGTCTTTCAGGCCTGAAAGACTGACTGTCAGGAGCCGATTGGCTCCAGCCTGGTCCTCCACTGAGTCACAGGCACATCCCCCCACCCCAGAAAACCTGCTCCAGCGTGAGCCTCTCTCCATGGGCTGCAGGTTCTTGCCAGAAACTGGCTGCAGCGCGAGTCACAGTGTCTTCCATATATCTCCACCTGCTCCAGTGTGGGTCCTCTCCATGGTGGCATCTCTGCTTCCTGTCATCTTCCATGGGCTGTCTGGGGACAACCTGCTCTACCATGGTCTTTCATGGGCTGCTTCTCCATCTCTCTCTCTGGCACCTGGAGTGCTTCCTCTCCTGCTTCTTCACTGACCTTGGTGTCTGCACAGTTTTGTACATCTTGTCACTCCCTTCTCTGGTGGCAAAAAGATGTGTTTTTTTCTCTTAAATGTGATTTCCAGAGGTGGTGTGACCATTGCTGATGGGCTTGGCCTTGGTCAGCAGTGACTCCGGCCTTGAGCTGGCTGGTGTTTGCTTTCTGGGGCCTGCAGAGAGCTTCTGGCTGCTTCTTGCAGAAGCCACCCCTGCAGCCTCCCTCCTCCACAAGAACCCAGCCACATAAAACCACAACAGTTAAAATGGATTGCGATATTGCATGGCTATTCTCACCTCATTGTCACGTGCCTGACTGGGCTGTATTCGCTCTTGCTGCTCCCTCTCATGGCTTGAATTTCAGTCCTCAAAAGCGTACTCTCAAATGAATTGCAAGGGTAATTTTTTGTGTAGGTTGAACTGAACAGTAACATTGATATGAGAGTGTCCTGTAAGACAGAAAAAAAAGCTATGCAGTCCCTTTAGTATCACTTTGTTATTACTAGCTGCTTGCATGAATGACTTTGGCTTTTCCCTGCTTTTGAAGGTGTGGAGCCTCAAAAAATCAACTTTTCGTAACTTTAAAAACAGATAATATTTTCATGAACTCTGTCCTACATAGGCCCTGTATTCTACAGGCATTTCTATCTTATATATAAATTATTTATGTGTAGCAATTTATATGTATGTTTATACAGTACCAGAAGCAACAGAAGCCTGATCCACTGGAATAGAGTCACAAAGTGTTATGCCAGTCATGAAAACTTTGCTTTGGCTGAAGTCACCCTAACACAAATGATGTTGGGGATGAATCCTACTTTGGGGAATGAATTCTTCTTGGATATGCCTAAGAGAGCCAACTGCTTTTGATCTCTCAAAACAAATTGGGATATGGTATAGCTGCTCTTACCTCATGTGTACATGCCAAAGTGGCAGGATGGCACTTTTACCCTTGGTAATGTCACACCTCATCTCAAAGACAACCGAAGAAAGGCAAGGGATTGTCTTAGTGCTCTGCCCACCTCCCTGTCTGCGTGGAACTGGTAAAGCATAGGCTGGTAAAGCACAGGTATAGAATTTTATACTTCCACAGGAGGTTGAAAATGCTGGAAAAGATAGCAAGACAGAATTTCAATATTGCAGTTTTAGCAGCAACCATAACTCAGTATTCACACTCTCATTTGTGGTGTGGAAGGAAAATAAACTAAGACAAGGGAACTCACATCAAGTGGTAAAGTGAGGTCATAGTATTTGAACTTGTGTCATGCCCCCCAGAAGAGGTACCATAATATTATTGCAATCTTATGAAAAGACCACAATGAACTTCAACATTTATTGTAAAACATTTCAATTGGTTCTGGTTCTGAGGTGCATTTATGGTGGTGAGAAATTTGGAATGTCATTTTGTGCTAAGACATGCTGTAGTTTGAATATGTCTGAACTTGAAATACAATTTGCCTTATACTGTGTGTGTGTTGACATGCTAAAGTAACTTAGGGCTCCACATTTCCAAGAAATGAAATATTTTTCTGTGCTTTGGTTTTATTGTTGGTTGTTTTGGTTTTGTTTTGTTTTGGCTTTTTTTCCCCTGTTGAAAGTTCAAGACATAGTGTATTTATGCTAACCTTTTAGGGGTGTCTCTCTTGTACCTCTGTTAGAAGCCTAACAAAGACTTGTTTTACAACATCTATGGTGGTCAGTTTGAAATGGGAATATAATAGACCCTGTTTACACGAAAGAGGAACGAAGATTTTGCCACATATATTAATGTAATTTTTAAAAGAATTTTCTAAGTGATATAACAGTCACTTTTGAAGCCATAGCTACTCATAGTATAGCAAGGTATTTTAGGACATTTAGGTGTTATAGTGTCTATATTTGACAGTCACTTTTCTAAATGAAAAATGCTAATAAAGATATAAATATCTGCTGAAAACTGGAGTTCTGCTGAAAACTGGAGCATAAATATGTACTTTAAATTAGAAAATGAAGGCATTTAGCAACCATTAATCATATAGATTAGCTGTTAGTATGATTGCAACTGGGTTGTATTCTTTCCTGTCTTTGCTAGTCCTACCAAGAGAATTAAATTCAAGCTTTGCCTCATAATTTCAGCGCAGACCCCCCTCTGGGCATCAATCCCTGGCCAGCTTTATCAACAATAACAAAACTCTGACAGTTTGAAGCTTGCATCTAAAAAACACAGAGCAAGTAGACCTTTTTGAAAACCATTGACTTTCAAAACAGCTTTGTCTCTTGCATGCAATCTTGATAAGGGAACTTTCCAATGAGGAATTTGCTAGGTGGATGTTTGATAGCAAGGTTGTCTTTTTGAAGGAAAATTATGGTCATCTTCAGTTTATATCAGAATACTATCATCTGAAACAAAATATGTAAGTGAATACTGAAAGTTTTTTCTTTAAGAATAGTGCTGTGTTCAAGAAGATTTCTGACGTGCTCTGAATACATCATTGAAGACTGAGTTCACTGGTGGCCTAAAAAAAGTAAAAATAGTTGTCTATGGAAATTAAAAACTACCTCTAGTTGGTTTAGCCAGCTGGTGTAATTTCTTTTCATTGCTCTGGTAAATTACCTACATTCTTTACTTTTAAGTTATCTCTGGTGGACAGAATTCATTCACCAGCTAGCAGACAAAGTGAGAAAGGACACCTATTTCAAAGAACTGACCATTTATGGTGATGCTGTAATTAATCTGGAGTTTGTTAGACCCAGGAAGCCAAGGTAAAGTTCTCAATTTGACAGTTTTCCCTACATTTGAAGAGAATTTGTACATTATCTGTGTTGGCTTCCTGAAAATTTTTGACTGCCAGTGAACTGATTTGAACAATGAAAAATCAAATCATCATGCCTTCTTGCAACCACTCATTGCTCTCTTACAGACCACAAGAAGACCAAAGTTGTCAAATGAAGAATATTTGCCGGGTGATTTACAACTTTACTGGATCCCTTTTTTCCTGTATGGAAATTTTCATAAGTGGTTTGGCAAACGCCTTTAGAATAACTGTGGTATTTGGCAGTAAAAAGGCTGCAGAACTTGGGCCTGCTGTTTCCATTTTAGTTCAACAGTGAGACTCCTCTTAGTGATATGAACCAAGTACAGAATTCATAGTCCAAAGACATAAGTTATTAGAGCAAGTTGAGTAAAAAGGAGACATGTGGCTCAACCCACAGAAATTCATTAGACAATGGTTTTCTGAATGCCTGTTCCAAACAATTTGTCAAATCAACTGTTCATTATCATGCAGCCTAATACTGACTGCATATATATATAAATTTACACATCAGTAGCTATAAAAGCGTTTATATTTATCACACAATACTGTTCATTAGACATAGTAGAGTATGTGAACACACATGTTTGCAATTTATACCCACAAAAATCACTCAGTTGTTCACATGGCAGAGGTCTGTGTATTATTAGGAGGAATCCAAATACACGCACTTACTTTATCACTTTTTGAAAGGGCAGACAAAGGTCATAAGTGACAACTTCCTGAGTTTTATTTTCTTTTCATTTCAACATATGTCACCAGAAAATGTACTGAATCTCAAGGCTTTCAAGTGAAAGGCAATTCCACTGCTATTTCTTATTCATTAACACTTAAAATTGCCTATAGGAGGAGAAGTGACATTTTGTGGTTAGGATGCAGTCACGTGCTGCCCATATGGGACTGACTTCTGAAACACCCATGTTTGTCTTGAGTGAGCATATTTATGGACCAATGCCTCCCTTACTAGACAGCAGTGGCACGTACTATTGTGACCTGTTGACCTCACGGTATTTCCCTGGACTCCCGTGATAACAGACTGTTTCAGGGAGAAGGTGTATAGGTGGGACCATTTGTAAGAAATGAGGTGAGGTGGGCGCTGGACCTAGAAACGGCGTGAGAGGACTCTTAACTGGTGGTCACCTCTGCAAGTAGCAAATAACCTCCAAACAACCCTCCTTGGAGGATTTCTCCGAGACACGGGGCCACCCCAGAGTAGCGTGTTTCATACACAAGAGCTAGTCCCATGCCTAGAGGCACAGCCTCACTGTAGCGAATATGCAGAACAGCAGGAAAGTTCATCTTCAGAATTAATTAATCTTTCATGCGTTTACCTCAGGTCCACTGATAATAGTGAGTGCAACTATATGGGGTGCATGAAAAGCCTCATGTTGATTTCAGAATAGTAATTTATAACGTTTGGTAGATAGTGATCCTTAGTGTGCTACACTTCTCTCTATTTATGCATGCTTAATGGATTGATTTAGCTATGTAAAAATCATCTCTTGCCATACCCTACTGAGACAATTTGAAAGCACAATGGGTGAGAGACAATTGGACTTTTTTTTAAAGAGCGAAGTGGTGCAAAAGCAATTCACATTTGTGACTTCAGTGCTGCAAAATGCCACAGAGCAGAGCCCTTTACTCAAAGAAACAAAACTTTGGAGGTTGTCCTTGAGACACTGTGTCAGAGGCACCCTGGTATGAGTCATGAGAGCATCATATTCAGGCAAACTGTCAGCGTTGGTAGAGGTCCTGCAACCTTTCTTAGTGAGAGGTTGAAGAAAGGAATTTTGTACCATTTCCCATTGTGCTGAACAAGAATTTGCCTGGAAGCCTTGCTTGACAGATTGGCCCCTATTCCCACTATGATTTGTGCTACTGTGAAACAAGAGTGCCTAATGCATGGGCCGTAATATAATGACAGACTAGCTTCAGTTAGTCTGAAAAATGATACACAGATGAAAGCATGGGCTCTGCTCCACCTTTCATACTTTTCATATTTGTATTTGGAGTGTACACGGGCGGGACCCCAGACAGAACCAACAGACAATTAAAAGGCCACTCAGTACAAGGAAGTATATCTGCATGACACAGGACCTCTGCTAGCAGACAATATTGTAGAGCATAAAACAACACCTTGCTATCAATCTCAAGTCTAAGGAGAATTATATTAAGTCCTGCCAAGCGGTTAACTTCTTTGCAGCAGGAGCTTTGTTCTAACTATGTCTTTCTTATCTAAACTTTATGATTCCTTTTTTCCTGAGGGAACTTAATCTTTCAGATTTGGGTCAGGAGGTATGATAACTAACACAAAGAAGTAAACACTATAAAATTCTAGGGGGCAAGCAGGACACATTCTTTTGGAATTTAGTTAAAGGAAATTCTGGCTTATGTGAACTCTAAGAACGCAAGCATGGCGGATACAAATTGCTCTTTAAACAGACTGCTTAGAAAAGTAGTAAAATATAAGATCTTTTTAGATTTTTATAACTCCTAATGGGAAAAAAGTGACAACTGAGTATTTTAAGTGTGACATGTTGTGTAGGGATTTAACATGGAGGAATGGATCTTAGGAATGTTCTCATTTCCACCTGCTGATCTTGCCTTGTCATTCTAGTGGAAATCCTACTATATGTATTGTTATTGTCATGTGGGTAAAATTTGAGATTTTAAAAAGTCATTGTTACATAAAGAGGATGTTTATTTTGGCAAAATGAGAATCTTTGAAACAGTAAAATTATACAGTTTGTTTCCACCAGATGTTGAATACCCTCTTTTTGAGAGCTGGGCTATGTACTGTACAGGAATACAGACAGATGCTGTGTGGCACTTTATTGTTGGATTGCTAGCATATTTATGTTGCATAAAGGGCGTTGCAGAATAATGTTTGCAATGTTCTATGCTAAATGCATTCTGAAATATTTGCAATATCATTGAACAGATGGAAATTAAAGTAGTGTTCAAGCTCAAATCTGTTTCCTTTGATAGTCTGCTGCAAGAATGGTTTTAAGCAAACTTTTAAACCAAACTTTCCAGGTATTTAAGATGTGTAAATATGAATATAGAAAATGCAGTGGAAAGTGATTAAACACATGGAAATATTCTGGGTTTGATTTTATTTGAACTGAACTAAAAGTTCAGTTGAAATGTTGTTGAATCTTTTGTACCAAAAGAAAACATTTTGTGTATCTGTGCCCAGTGTATTTAATTTGAGTGATTTTTTTTTTTTTCTTGATACTGTTGTCCAAACAGAAAATGGGACACTTGAATAATTGGCATGCCTCTGATGTTAGATGGCTTCCATAATCCCCTTTATGGATGCTGTAAGCCTACATTCAATTTATATGAGGATGAATTGCTACAGGACTATGAAGGGATAATTTTCCAGAGTTTCAATTCATTTTGTTAATTTTTGTGGATTTTTTTGTTGTTCTTATTGATCATTAATTTTATGGTTTAATTTGTATCTATGAAAAGCTTTGTTAAAAAAGCAGCTGCTAGGGCCAGGTTAGACCAGGAAACAATAAGCAATAGAGAGGCTTGAATTTGAGATGAGTGACTGCTAGATTGTGTTTCACTGCCATGGTGCTTACAGGTTTGTACCTTTCCTTCTAGCAGGAAGGAGCATACCATATTCTATTGCTTTTTATGAATTGGTGCTTATGGGAATTTGCCTCCAAGGTACCCGCAAAGTATTTGAATTCAGTGTTAAAACTGGATAAGGCTGTTTACAAATCCTAGTTATTATTGATAGTTATTTCTTGTTAATCATAATTCAGTAATAGTGTGACCTTTCCAGCACAAAATTATTTGGTGAGCCTTGGGGAAAGTGCTTCCAGAGATTATCTTTAAAATAAATGTTCACAAAGGAGCAATCTGTACCTCAGAGCATTTCTGGAATTTTATTTTAAGCATTTGGGATTGGGCTTTAGAAATCAAATTTATTAATCTAACTGTGACAATCCATGTTTCCGTCTGTGTCTTCAATCTACCTTCATTTCAAATAATAACCAAAGCTAGATTAACACTTTAGGAATGGCAGGAAAAGGCAATGCTACTAATGCTATTTTAAAATTTGAAGGCTAGAAGGAGGGAAGAGGCAACAAGCCTTTACATCAACAGCTAACCTGTTCTGAAACAAGGAGAAAGTATAATGATCAGCCCTGCTCATTAGAAAAAGGGGAGCTTTGTACCAACAACCTTATCTCTGTGAACCTGGGCTTCATGAAACTTACTTCTACCTTGTGATGAATTCAACACTTGGACATTAGAAACAAATAGGCATACTTATTAAAATTTAACTTTAACACAAGGACACTTTCATGCTTTTAGTGCTACTTCTTATCACTGACCAGGGTGATGCTAGATTTCCCAAATTTGTGTTGAACACTTCATTGTGAATGACACAGAAATGTTCATTATGGTCATATTTACTTCAAAGTGGCAAGGCTATGCAGCTAACAACTCTTTACACAGAATTAGTAAAGAAGGCAATAGAAAAGAGAATTCATATTATTGTCATCTTCCTTGCCTTACTGAGAAATATAAGATGGTAGTTCATAGTACTGTCCCTTTCTTGGCCTTGAGTATTTCAAAATTTATCCAAAAGGAAATCTCCAGGGGATCATTAAGAGAGGCAAGCAAAACTAGGGGAAACATTAAGGCACTTTAAAGCTTCTATGGGAATTTTAGGTGGTGAAATTACTTACATACATCTACCTGGAAATTCCTTAAGGAATTTAATCAACATTTCTTCCTCTTTTCCCCTTCAACTAAAATCAAGATCAATTCACAAAGCCTTCCACTACTTGACACAAAAAACAAATGTGTTGACATGATTAGCAGTGTTTAGAACACCAGTTCTCAGAAGCAAGAGGGTCTACAGACTGTAGCATTAGTCTGTTGAGCCATCAAGTCAGACCCTTTTTCTACCTTTCTGAGACAGAGAGACACTTAAATTGAATAATTGTCTTTTTCTAGCTTTCAGTGAGGCCAGAAATCACTAAAGATCTCATTTAAACTTTCTGTTCTAGTTCTCAAGCAAATTTACAGCAGAGGTCAGTCCTTTTGCAAGATTTCTGGAGGGAATTCTTCATCATAATAGATGGGTTTTTTTCCCATTGTAGTTCAAACTATCTTCCATCAATTTTTCTTGTCATTTCACCCATCCTATTATGACCTTCATAGGATAAAAGAACAGTACCAACCATGCCTTTTCTTTGACTATTGTGTTTCTCAGTATATTATGTAGTTAATATTGATTATAAATCACAGTGAACTCAATGAATGCCTTCTTACTCCTGTACCTCTCCACAACAGCCATTCTCATACTTTTATCCAGCTTGGAAATAGTACTATTTTTATATTTCTTCTACAGAAAGATTGGAAGTTCAGCTTTGTTCTCGTTTTACAGATATAACAAAACTAAGAATAAACCAGACAATCTATCAAAGTACAAGATTATGAAAAGTTATTTTCTTCTCATTAAGAAGAAATCAATAAATGAACATTAACCTAATTATCCTAACAATTGAGTTTAACATGGTAATAACATTTGACACAGGCTGTGGCAGTTTATCAGGTGCATTTTCAATCATTTACTTAAAGATTGAATTATCTTAAATAATCCAAAAATAATAATTTTTAAAAGTAAGCTAAGTATTAACATTAAATATATTCTAAGCATTAATGAATAAATTCTTAAGCTATAATGTGAAGAAAATAGAAACTGGAAAAAATACTGTTACTAAAGCAAAGAGTAATAGACAAGAGACAAGAGAGAGCAACATATTATTCAAAGCCTATGTGTTTTTAATAATTTCTTTGTATAAGTTTAATGCTTACAGAAGGGAACATCTGGTGGGTCTGGAGGCTGACAGCCAGTTTGCAAAGACTATGGCTGTGACAAAGGCAGGAAAACTGTTCAGTCCTCTCCTCCTGCCAAGAACCTGAATAAAAGTATCTCTCAGCATGAAAGAATAGAGGATATTTGACATCTGTTTTGGGGTTTGGTTTTGGGTTGGTGGTTTTTGTTTTTTGGGTTTTTAGGGCTGTTGTTGTTTGGTTTGGGTTTTTTTTTGTTTTTTCAATTTTGTGAGAGACTACTAGGCAAGGTATGAAGGTTCACCCAGAACCAAACACTGATTGTCCTGGTTTTGGCTGGGGTAGAGTTAATTTTCTTACTTACATGGAGTGTAGTGCTAGAGAATAATGCTGATAACACACTGAAATGTTAGTTGCTGCCAAGAAGACAAGGACTTTTCAGCTTCTCATACCAGCCTCCCAATGAGAAGCTGGGGCATGCCCAAAAATCTGGGAGAATACAGCCAGGACCCAAAATGGCCAAAAGGATATTCCATACTATATAACATCATGCTCTGTATATAGCTGGGGTAGTTGGTTGAGAGGCACACAGATCAGGAACTAGTTGAGCATTGGTTGTGGGTGGTGAACAATCATGCTCTGTATCACTTACTTTGTATATTCTGATTATTACCATCCTTTTCTGTTCTATATAACTGTGTTTATCTCAATGCATGAGTTTTAACTATTTTTTTTTTTAATTGTCTCTCCCATCCCACTGGGTTTGGGGGTGGGGAGTGAGCGAATGGACTGTGTGGCTGCTTTAGCTGCCTGCCAGGTTAAACCACGACACCAATTATGGACCGCTAAACACCACTTAGATGGTAATCTAAACTTTACTTCATTGCTGAACTGAGGTGGAGCTGAAATATAGTTTCTGAACAAAAAGTTTTGATTTATAAAGACCATTTTCTGGAGCTATACCTGTTCTAAATTCAGTAATTTTTAATGGTTTTTTTTGGTATAGCAACCTCATTCCTTTGCACTGAAATGAAAGCATGCTCCCTTCCCGATCTCTTCATTTGTCTTTCCATTGACAATGTATAGTGACAAAATAATTTTTACCATTCATGTTCTGGTTTCAGATTTTAAGTAAGGAAACACTATGCAGACCCAAATAAGGACAAAATTATGATATCTGTGGCACAATCACGGTAGTTTGTTGGTTGTTTTTAAAATGAAAGAAAATCTGCATAGGATCTTAAGTGTCAAAAGTTATTTTCTTTAAAAAAAAAGATAAAAAAAAGTGAGTAAGTGGTTTAATCTTGAATTTCAGCAATGCAGGAAGACTCGAATTGCACCTTAGGCTGCTAAAACTCTTCCTCTATTGCTTCTCCTGGCTGTTAGGAGGCATTGTTTTTTTCTCCAGTGCGATAATACATTTTCATCATTCTAACACAACTTTTCTCTCATTAAAATGCAGTATTGGATGGCCTGAGTGCAGGAGACTGTGCACATCACTGTGAGACCAAGGGCAAGAGGTAAGAGTAATACAAAGTATGTGACAGACAGGAACACGACTACAAAGTAAGAGTAAGCAGCAGCCCGATGCATGAGGCTGTACACAGCAGTTTTCATCTGAAGACCTCAAAGCACTTTGCCAGGACTACTTAATTAATTCTCACATCAGCCCTTAGAGTTTTATAAATATTACAAATGTTTTACAGAGGAAGATCTGATCTCCCAGAGCCATACTGCTCTCTTAGGTTTGACTGAGGGTTGGTGGCTGCCAGGGGCTGGCAATGGTGGGCCTTCAATCCCTATATGAGGAATATAGCAGGTGTGGGAAAATGCCCACGGCTTTGGATAGCAATTACTCAAAGATGTTTTGTATTTCAGAGAACTCCACTAGCAGGCACTTTATCTCTAAACATCTCTATATTATCAACACCGTTTTCAACACAAGTCCAAAACACAGCCTCATGCTAAATACTATGAAGAAAATTAACGATATTGCTGCCAAAACCAGCACAGGAAGATAGTGTCAGAGAGGGTTGCATGTAGGGTTGAAAGGAGGCTGAGAAAGATTTTTGCAGGGATATTGTAGCTTTGTTGCCAACCAGAGCTATGTTGAGAGAAGTGAGAGAGAAGAGCAAGAGGCCCAGGCTGACACTGAGATAAAGGACAAGGGACATGATTGGAAAGTTTCTTCTGTGTGGAGTCTACATTGCACAGCACTATCTTTTTCCATTTAAAGCAACATTTATTTCTTTGTGGGCTTTGCCTTTGCTAGTTTCACTGTTTCATTGTGCCCAGAAAGCATCCTTATTAGTAAGATTGCCTGGTACAAAAATGCTGTGTACATTAATCTTGTTTCTTTTTGTGTCTCTGTATTGGCAACACCTGCAGTAAAACCTTACCCTGTGGAAAGCCCCCAAAGATTGCACCCTCATCTGGAAAAGATACAGGGTAGAAGCACAGAAGTGATTCTCACCCTAGCAGGATTTTGTTTCTCTCCAAAAGCTGTTAGGGAGATCAGAAATTCAGAAAAATTACCCACCAAAAATATCTGTTAAGGAGAAAGCAGCTACATACCTTTCTCCCTGAGCATTTGCCTTATTCAGATAATTGAAACATGAATGTAAAAATGTGTATGTTGTGATTGATCGTGTATCATATGTGCCACATAAGTACAGTGAATTCAACAATATAACGAAGTTTATGAAATGAAACTACTTCAATGGGAACAGTATAGTGCTTTTAGTCTTGTCATTTGGGTTTTATTATTGTTCTGTTTACTATGTATGTGTGGTCTATCTGAAAATCATCACAACATTTCTCCTCAAATTATTAAATATTTTCTTTAAAAAATCCTTTTTAATTTCTAGTAATAGCAAAGAAATCTTTTCCTTCAATCTTTATTTTTACTGGAAAATAAATGGCACTTTTAAATTCTTCTACGGTCCAAGCTCTTCATATGATGTAGTATTTTCTGCCTCATTGAAATTATTTTCTTGCTAAGAATACTTTGGGAATTTATTAGGTTTCATTCTTAAATTATATGAAAGATAAAATTTGTAAGAACAATTTCTCAGAACTGACAACCTTAGAAATGTCACATTAGTGTACATTACATGGCAATAAAGTGTAACTGAATATTCTTGGTAACAACATATAGACTTTTCTTTCTAATTTACTTTCTACTTTCACCACTACTGTGATTGTCAGCTTTAGAACATATATAGATAAAGTAACAGAGAAAAGGAATGAAAAAAATATAGGCTGCTTGTTTATATACTTTTCTCCCCTTCATTATAATTTATTAAGAATTCTGGATGCAAAAAATAATTGTCTGACAATTTTAATTACATTCTTTTAGCATCTCATATATGTATTTAATCGTTGGTAAGTAATCTGTAAGTATGATAAAGTATGTACTCATTGACATGGCTGAAATGGACTTCTCTGTTTATTCATTAATCGGTGGTGGTAGAAGAAATAATACTCACTTTCTCTTATAAGAACAATGAGAATTTTTCCTTCAGCAAAATGTTGGAGGTAAAGGCAAAGTCTATATAATTTGTCTTTGTTCAGGAATAGTTGCATTTTTCAAATTAATGTGTACATAGTGCCACAGAATGCATCCTTTTTTTTTCCTACTTAAAACACAAGAAGCTCAGACTTGGGCCACCAAATTTAGATGTTGACAAATCATTAATTTGCTAATTGACATTCTTAGAAGAAAGGGAAGTGGAACGTTCAATTAGTGTTTCAATTCCTCAGCTTTTACAAAGAAGAATAAATTTTATTATCTCCTATTCTCTGCAAGTCTGGCACAGTCATCTGAGTAGAAAAAAAATTATTTGTAATAGGTTCATATGTGAAAGTTCAGATCTTCATATAGGTCAACGTTTATGATGATTCAGTGAGCCATCAATGCTGTGTAGAATAGATTGGCTGGCCTGATGGGATCAGAATGGAGTCCCAAGGGCAGAATTTTATCCTCCAAAATTCACCGGTAAGACACCTGGTTCAGTCATCTTGGTAAGTAAAAAATGGTTCTCTGTATTGGGCATAACATAAAGATAAAGGAGGGAAGTTTTAGATTAGATATTAGGGGGAAGTTCTTTACAGAGAGATTGGTAAAGTAAGCTGGAACAGGCTTCCCAAAGAGGTGGTAGATGCCCCATCCCTGGATGTGTTCAAGGCCAGATTGGATGGGGCCCTGGGCAACCTTGTGTAGATCCAGACCTGGAGGTTGGTGACCCTGCCTGTGGCAGGGGGTTGGAACTCTATGATCCTTGGGGTCTCTTCCAACATAGACAATTCTATGATAAGAGTCAAGGGTTGGGTAGGTAGCAGGGGTGATGTCAGTGACAGTCACAGCTGGCTCCAGATGGCTCAGTAATGGATGGAAGCATCCTATCAGGTGCCAAGACTTTAACTCATCTGAGGATCACATGGTTCCTCTGCTCAAACATACTTGAGTGAGAGTAGTAGCTGGTAGGCACAGGAGACCCAGGAGGAGAGACCAGAGGAATCACAAAAGGAAAAACATGAGACAGCTGAGAATGCATGCAAGGACACAGAAGAAGCAGATGTGAGTGGAGTAGCAGGACTACACATGAAAAGGGATCACTAGAAGTGAAATGTTAAGAGATACATTTGGAGAAAACATTCTTAGTACGAGGTGTTCTGTGCCAGAGGAAGGCCCTCTGAAGTGATTGGAGGTCATGGAAGACCCATGCTGGGGCAGGAACACCCCTGAGGGGGCTGCAGCCTATGGAGGAGCACAAATTGAGACTCCCTTGCCCACAGCAATCTCCAAACAGATGATGAGCTATTCATGTCTGCTGTATATGTTATAGTCTTCATTATTGCAACATAAAGTATCTCTTTTCTTTCTTCATGGGGATACCTGACAGTGATCAAATGATAAATATTACCTGTTATATGATAAAGTACACACTTGTAGAAAACTCCAGTGTTTGGGAACTTTTCAAAGAAAAATATTATTTGGCTGATGTATTGTTTTTAAAATATTGGTTAAGTGGTTGAGACCGTTGAAAGAAATCCCTGAGAGCAGAGTTCAGGCAAAGCTTTACTGCTCATGGTTCTGGTGAAATTTTGCTGAATGCTGAAATTTTCTTTGTTTTGAAATGGCAAATGCTTCATTGCTCTTAAGTGTGGATCGTGCCATTAATAAAGAAGTGAGTCCTTTGGGGATGGCAAGTTTTTCAAGCCAAAATATACATTACCATAGCTGTGCCTGTCTAAAGAGAGCTGAAAAACTCTCAAGTGTTAAAGACGTGGGAGAAGTTATAGACTTGTTTTGTAAACCATCTTTTCAGTTAACAAATATGCTTTTCTCATGTTACTAATTTTGTAATTTATTTCAAGCTTGTGCAAACCAAGTCAAAAATCTCTCAGTGAATGTTCTTAATGATGAGCTTTTTGATAACTGAATCAAGATGAAGATTTACATTTATTGTAGACACACCTTTCTTTTTTTTCCTTTTTTCTTAAGAAACTTGATTTTCTAGTACTTCTAACTAGATATTCAAAAAAAGAAAAGACAGCTATGGAACAGTTGTTCCACTGTTATATGTGTGCTCAGTTTAAGAATAATCTTTAGATGCTTGTTTTCTGGAGGGCTACTGAAGATCTGGAACATTACAAAAATCTAATCTCAGTCTCTCAACATTCACATTCTAGGAACCAGTCCTCTGAGTGACCTTTATGTTTAACTTCCTTCCTAGATAGATGCCAGTAGCACTTCTTACAGCTTCTTATCATCATTATGTGTACAGAACTGTTCTGCAATTAATAAATTAAGGATTAGTATATCCAAAACCATACAGGGATCTATTCAGCTCAGCATAGTTGACTATAAATTTTCTATGATCTAAAAGAGAATATAGCATACCTGGCACATGAAGATGTGTGAATCTAAGTTTATTTATGTATTGTGTAGCATAAACAAGAGAAACAATGAGAATAAAGCATATAATTTTTAATTAAAATTTCTTCTGCTGCATGCCAAATGAGAAATAAACCACTGTAAAATAAACTTGGGTAATGATATTTTCTGAAGAGAGAAAACTATCTGTTAATCTCCTAATTCCATTAGTAATGATCCCAATTTTTTCATGCTCCAAGATTTTTTTCTTCTTGAGTTATTTTTCTGCTTATTTGCTTTCTTCCTCAGTACACAGCAGATCTGTGACATCAAACACAAGATACCTTTAACAGGACAATAGCCAGTTTTCTTTGTTTGCTGGATGGTGAACAGAGTCAGTGCTGTACATAATACGGACTTTACTTCTCAGGTTAGTGAAATCACCCAGGAAAACAAGAGCTTCACTGTAAATGTTCACAGGAACAGGTTGGCGACAAATCCATAGTTTTGTTAACTCTGATCTTCAGAGGTACCAAATACGTGCAGCTTCGTTAGTCTTTCCAGATTTATTGAAATGCTGTGCAAAGCAACTTCTAAAGTAAACAGCTCTGATGAGTATATGGGCTTTCTTCAAGAAATTGCTGATTAATTATGATGCAATTTATTAATTTTGCTTCTCAGATCTTGGAAAATGTATTCGTGGTGCACAGCCTGTGTTCTGAATCTAGGAAAGTTTAAATCTTTCTCTCGGAGGGTCCTTCAGACAGAAGTGTTCTTATTTGCAGCTGCCATTTATACACCAGATTTGCAGACAAAGGCAAAGCAAGCACTATATGATTTCAAACTAGTGTGTTACAAGTGTGGCAAAAACTGCATATATAGTAAAACTCTTGAGAGTACTTCTGAAAATCATTATTAGAAGGATTTGATACTAAAAGATGTCTATAGGCTTCCTTGAAGTATATAGTTTACAAGGGCAATGGAGTTCTGACCACAGTCTGTGGGCTGTAGTCAGTAGCATCAAACCACTGCTTACTTCTCTCACAGGGCCAACATGAATGTAGGATCACTGACTAATATTTGAAAAAAACACTTTGAGATCCTCACATAAAAGGAACATAGTAGTTCAAAGTATTTATTTTTGCCAGTAGGGAATATTTGTGACTTTGGTTTCAGTGTCCACATCTTTTAGGATCCCATATGTTTCCAGAACTCAATTAAATCCCAGTAGGTATTTCCTGAGAAAATCTTTTAAATGAGTAAAAAAAAACCCAAAAAACTTGGTTACATGTATATAAACCAGGCCATTTTTTCTGTGATGATATTGTACTGTAACTGTGGTGTCGTAAGAACTAATGGAGAAAAAAATCTGGAGTACAGATTGTCAAGTAATCTTTAGAAACCAATTAAGTGAAGTTTGTCAAACCAAAGAGGCCCTAACCTACAGGGAGACCTAATAGTTTTATTTCAAAGACAACGTTACAGCTTAGGGTAGGGCCTCTGCAACCCATCTAGGTCTTGTTGAAATAACCTACTTATAAAATGCCAGGATTGTTTTGTTTCTCTTTTAGTTTTGTTTCACTAATATTTTATTTTAGTTTAAATTTTGCTTGGCTAACATGACAATGTGTGTGTGTTTAATTTCTCCAGCACTGTAGATATAAACTTTCTCCCAGCTAATATCACAAAATGTAACAAGGAGTTAAGTTGGAGTCGCAAAGTCTGCAGTTCGTAACTTGACATCCTGTCTTTGCAGAGTCCACTCTGAAGCTGACACAAAGCTCTATTTAATGTGCTGCCAATCACTTCTAGTCAAGTACAGTACCGTAAATCCTCGAGTACTCTTTCAAAACGATTTTGTTTATATCTTTTTCCATTTAATCTGGTTTTCTCTCACCATACAGTGATGTGTAAATCCAAACAAAATTGCCAGTATTGGCTCCAGGAAAAAGGTTATCCTATAAATTGCTTTCATCATCTCTCATAGACTTCTAGGAAGAAACCAGCTTTCTAAGGTATAACAGAGTGGCTATGAAGTCTCTATGTAAGCTTCAAATACTCAGAAATGTTATATATATATTACTAGTGCAGATCTGAAGGGCTGAGGTTCAAAGATATTTACAGAAGAGTTTAGCTATGTTTAATAGTATCAGTAGCTCAGTTGTATTTGATTCTTCACCTGATACTTGAATTTTTTCTTACCCCTCTTCAGACGTCCCTTATATGTTCAGCTTTGCTCATACCCACACAGGCTGTTCACTTGATTCAGTCTTCATTAAGCCCAGCTCTCCTGGTTCCTCTTCCACCACTTTGTGACCCATTCATATAATATTTGGTATTGTCTTTTTCACAACCTCCCCTCTTCAGCTGTTCTGTGCTTCCTTATAAGCTCTCAGCTTCCTTTCCTCTGCCTTCTCTTCTTGTTTTTATTCGCATTATATCAATAAGACTTTCCTGGACTTTATGTGTTTTTTTCATTCTGCAGGTCTGTCCTACCATTACCACCTGCACTGCTCCTGCTTTCAGCAAGAAGCAAATGTCTGCATGTATCACAACCATGCTGATTTCCTTCACCTTGTACTTGATCTCCTGCTCCTCAGGTTTGTATTCACCCTAGTGAACAGAATTTATCCAGGTTAACCGGACCCTCATGAGCTGCCATGGTATCATTCCTCAAACCCTTTCATTCCTTTCTTCACAGTATCCCATTTTATCTCCTCGCTCTCTCTCACTGGTTCTAATACATCCACTCTAATCTTCTCCCTCTTTCGTGATGGCATTTCACCATACAGTACCACACAGTGCATTACTGTTCAGCAAAAACCAGCGCTGTTTAGCAATTTTTTTCCCCCTGACATAGGAAAGTCTGCTTGACTTTGCTGTATTATACAATCTTTCACCTTCTTTTTGTCAGTGTGCTCAATGAGAGTAATGTTTGCAACTGCTGTTCAGTATTAAGTTGTCATCATATTCTCTATTTTTTCCAACCAACTTCTGTATCTTCAATGCAATGGAAATTATTCTCATCTAATTCCCTAAATACCTTCTCACATCTAAAATTGCAACAGTACGTATTCACTGATTTTTTTTCTTACCTTGACTGGCTTAGCTAATTTTCTTCTTCTTGAAAGCAGGACTTCTCTTGATTTCATCTTTATTCTGGTTTTTAACCTTTCCTTTTTCATTGGTCCTCCATTCTTTCTCTAAACAGTCTTTATCACCTTATTATCCTGCAGATTTCTGAGGGTGCAACAAAGCCCTACTTCTGTTTCCATTTCAGTAGCATTAATGGTGGCTGAGTAGGGACCTGTACCTCTCTGTGATTAGGTTGATCTTTGTGTCTCTTCTTCCCAGGAGAATGACTTCCTGTAGGTTGCAGCCCAGTGAGGAAGGAGAGTTAATGGAGAGGCATCAGACATGGGAGATGATCTGAATGCCAGCATTCCATCTTATGCCACCATTCTCATACACAGACCTTTAATCAAAAAGCAATTATGTGGTGTGTTTTGAAAACAATCTGACATGTTTCCTCTGATGAAACAAAATACTGGCCTACCTCTCTGGAATCCCCATCAATTAGCAGCCTGCCTGTGAAGAAATTATTGAATTTTGCTTCCTTCTACAATTATCCTCTAACTTTTTCACAAAACTCTTTTTCCTCCCCTGCAATGGGAAAATCTTGCTCCTCCACTGTGGAAGAAATGCACTCAATGCACTCAGTGTGCACACTGCAGTCAGTGCTGGATTGCACAATGAGACAAAATCCTCAGCAGCCTTCTGCTAACCTTCACAAACACTGAGAAGATGACCTTTTCCTCATAGATATCTCTTCATCAAGAATCTTTAAAAATTCTACTCAGAAATGGTGGAATGCAATAATCGAGACACACAAAGGTTCATATGTAGGACCAAGAGTATCAAGCATACAGTGGAGTTCCTCCATCATTTATAGTGGACACAAACAATGTCAACCATGGTGGCCGTGATTTCCACCTCTTTTATTATCCTCAGTTTGGCCATGCCTCTAGATATGGTTGTGAAAATTATGTCTATCTCTTACTGATTCTCTGTGATAAACTATGTTCGTGTCCTGTGCATTCACAAATCTCAAGTCGTCTCTTGGTAGAATGTTGCATACATCCACTACTCCAGTAAATGTTTTTTTCTGGTTCTGAGAAATGACACCAGCTGACATCCACCCAGAAAGCACCAGAATGCTGATTCTTCCAGCTTGTTTCTTTTGTCCTGTGTCTCCTTTCTGTGAGTATTTCTACTACTTCCATCATGCAACAAATGTTAATTTGATAAATGTATTCAATATTATATAATGTGTGATGATACATGATGATTGTTTTAATTTTCAAACTGTAGATTATAAGTAGTACTTTTTAAAGTTCTTATGAATTTACTGATATTTAACACTTGTCTTAAATCCGACAAGACTTCACCAGCCACTTTTAAGATATAAAAATAATTATGTTCATGATTTTTACTATTTCAGTCTTCATAATCCTCTGTAAAGCAATTCAATATCCTTACATTCTCAACAGAAAGCAGTATCTTTTATTTCTCGTAAAATTATATTTTGCCAGAATGCCTATGGAGGACTTAATAATGCATCTATGTTAACTCATTATTTTCTTATGAAATATCAACTGGTTTTCCACCCATTCTCTCTTACTGTAATGGGTCGATACATTTTCTGGGACATGAACTGTCTTTTTTCTTTTTTTGTGTTTCAAAATGTTTGACTGTAGGAGTGTGGGCAATGAATAGCACACAGGTAGAGTAATAATTATGGCAACAGCAAAAGCACTAACAGTGTCATCTCTCACCTGGTGATTTCAGAGATTCATAGGGTTTGGAAGGGACCTCTGGAGATCATCTAGTCCAACCCGCCTGCTAGATCAGGATCACCTAGAGCAGGTTGCACAAAAACCACTGGAAACATGCTGCTATTTTGCTGCTGATGGATAAGAACTGAGGAAGAGTTGCTGAAGACACATAAACCAGCACTTTTGCAGTTGGTGTCGGTACACTGGGCATTTCTGTAGTAAGTCAGAATCTGATAAGTGTATTTTTGTCCATGAGGCAGAGTGGTAAGATTCCTCGGCAAGTGGTAGTATTGGTGCTGAAGTGATGGACTCTTGATTGGCAGTTAAAATGTCAGCAAATTTTCCATTTCCAGGTACATTCATGACATGCAAATAAATGAAGCTTATCTATAGTGATTAGCCATATCTGGATGAATAGCAGCCAGAAGACAAATGATACATTGGATTTGTCTAGTATAAAAATTGCTTATACACCATCATGCAATGCAGCATTCCTTCAGTGATGTGACTGTACTCAACTGTACTACTTACAGGTTGGATAGGGGGCCAGGGAAGTGGAGGAATAAGGTATTATTTTTGGATCAGGTGAAAAGAGATGTTTTATCTTTGAGATTACTCAAAATTAATTAATAATTTAGTTGAAGATATTACTCTTAAAATGTTACCATTCACAGTGGGAAATCCACCTAATTAGTGGATTTATAAAAAATACTAAAAAAATATTAACATTTGATATGCAAATAATATAATAATGGAAATACTTAAAAACTTTTACCAGTTATCAGAATGTTTAAAATTAGCACAGGGAGTATACATAAATAAATATAAAATGGAAAATTATCTTAGCTTTGCAATGCAAAATGAATTTGTGGTTTTGTCTAGACAAAAGTTTAACCATTTTGTGAAGGTTTTTTAATATAAGAACATTTTAAATGAAATATCATTACATGGCTCAGCTAAATGGACAATCCAATATGGTGTCTGAATGTACATGTTTGCAATAGCTGATATTGGGTGTTAATTACTGGGTTTTAGCATTTTAGTTACATCAGAGTACCACTGGCTTATAGTCATGACTGTCACTCATTGCTTGGAGTAACATTTACTGTTGATGCTGTAAATGCTAGTTCATCTCCAGATCTGTTCTAAGTCAACTATGTTTGCCTGAACTAGTCATCAACACAAATGTATATGATTAATGCTACAGGCATACAGGTTCAGGCTTTTCTTCATCTTTATATGCATATGTATTTAGTATGCATTCTCATTCTTTATTTAAAAGGAGATGGAGGGTAGAATCTCTAAGATAGGATGCAATTAATTGACCTCAATTCCTTTTATTACAACTTTCCAAGACACTTTTCAATAAAAGTGATTTTTTTTTTTCATGTAGTTTACCTATAGCCTTGCTCCCAAGCTTCCATGAAGTACTGGAGAGAAGAAAAGCCTTTGCTCAAAAACCTTATGAGGAGCAGTTTTCTGATGGATTCATACACTACATGAATATTACCCTTGTATTTCTATGTCTGTTGTCAAACTTGAATGCTCATTTCTATTTTCTTCACTATATAGTGTCTAAGGATGTGCAAAAGGGTTGATCAACCTTGGAGGGCATTTCATTAGATAAAAAAGTAAAAAGACTTTTCATCTCTAAGGAAAGACATAATGCCCCATTCATCAGATTTCCATGTAAATTTTTTTATGCTAATTTCAAAATACTGCAAGAAAAAATTGTAGCTGGGACACTGATTTTTTTTGTTTGTTTTTGATACTGATTCCACCTATTCTGTTCATTGCATCAGTACCTGGAGATGAGTTTATCTTTACTGAGAGGTGGTAACTCCAGAATGATACATTTGTGTTCATCTGGTTTCCAGAAAAGATAAAAAATGAAAATACTTCAAGAGCACTAAACTTCATAAACTATGAGAAAATTAATTCAGGAAGGACATGGATCCAATTCTGACCTTCATTCTTTGCAATTTTCATTAGAATGGATTTCTATGAATACATTCACTCCTGTCTGCAGCTAAGAGTTACAGAATGTTTCTGCTAGCAAATAATTTTGGCTCCAACAACAACAATTTTGGACAGCAAGAGCAAGTGCAATTATGTTGAAGAGATGTGCTTCTGACCGCTTCACAACTGAAATAGATGTTTTCAGAAGTAGACGAAT
>VZTU01022686.1:2130-230915 GCA_013400835.1 Zapornia atra
GTGGGAAAGATGTTTGGTTTTCACAAAAATATGAAAACTTTCATGTAAAATACAAACTAATCTCTTTGAAACAGCTAATCACGTCTGTATTCTGCACTTCTCTTGGGGGAAAAGGTAAAGACTGACGCAGCCAGACAGGGAGGAATTGGCCCTGAGGTCTGGGTAGTCCAGGGGGCAAGGTGGCCTCCCAAACCAGGCAGCGTGCGACCATGGCATGTTATTGCCCAGCCCAGACCTACAGCTAACAACATCCCTGTGACTTCTAGACCCGTGATACACCCCGTTTCCCCACAAGAGTGAAACAGCCTGGCCAGGCAGTGAGGAGCCATCTTAGCCTGGGGTCGTGTGGTGCCATGACCCTCCTGTGCCATTTAATATCTGTCCCCTGCTCCAAGTGCTTCACCAGCACCACCACACACAAACATTTGGGCTTGATTTCTTTTCTCTTACTCCACGCTCAGTTGCTCATTGCAGAACGCCATGTTGGCAGCAATACCCCACCCCCCTGCTTCACTTTTCAAGCCACTGACTAGCTAGTGCAAAGCTTTTGTTTTCTCTTGCTCCATCTCTACAGGCTGTGAGGTGATAGAAAGACATCGCTACACGCATCAATAGGAGGAAGTAAATCCAAAAAGAATATGCAGAAACTTTAATTTTCCCCATTTACAGACAATTTCACTTCTTGTCAGTCCCTGGTAGCTGAGATGAACGTGGCATGGTGGCTCCTCTGCTCATACATCTATCTAACGATTACAGCAGTGACTGCTCAAGCCTTGAATTGCTGGGAAAGAATATTGTTCCTCTCAAAAACAGGTGAAAGCTGTTGGTACAGGTTGGAAACCTAATGTTAGAGGGGAGGGAAGTAGTACTGTTGTGTCTTTATGCTCCCTCTGTTTTTATCTGCTTTTAGCCATTGTCAGATGCAGAAGCCTGCTTGTTTACTGTGTTTTCAGACCATAAATTACCTGTCTCCTTGGAAGACAATTACTTTGTCATGACTTTCCTTTTGCTAAGGTCCCCTCTGCAGTGTTACTACCAGCTCCCTCTTACTGTAGAGACGTTTAATCGCTTGCAGAGCTCACCAATGGGGTGTCCTTTACATTTAGCTCTGGAATCTAATGCTCCAGATGCGGACCCCAAAAAAGCAGCCTTTTGTGCCCAAACACATGGCTGGTTTTTTTTCCAAATACTCACTGGCTTGTCTTACAGAAGATGAGAATTAAACCTGCATGTCTAACACCGCCTAGCTAGTCTGTCTGCATACTCTATACATACGCTTTATATGCTCTACACACACTTACATACAGGGCACACTGCACACTGGGAGATCCCTCAGCAATCTGACATGCACGTGCTTCAACAATGACACAGCTGACCTAAATAAAATAAATACGTTATACTAGTTTGTGGCACGTACAAGTCCAACTCACATGATGGCAATTTTAAATCATCATAGCTTTAGTGTGTTTACTTGTTTAATGCTTTTTAAAACATAGTGATATAATCGGCAAACTTCAGCTTTTGTTTGTTAGTACACAGAGGAACACATCAAAGATGCTAATAAGTTCGCAAGATTTAAGTGGATGATCAGAGAATGGGTCCTGATGGTAAAAGCTGTACACTGAAGTGTGTGAGAAATATGGGGTTTTATGGTCTTTCTATGAATCATATGGATAGAAAAATGAGAAGGAAAAAAGCCTACATGTGCCTTACCACACTGCAGGGATTACCGGTCCTCTCATCACGTACGCTATTTTACAAGAATTAAAGCATTATTACAGCCACATTGTACTGACAGTGTTTTGTAATTCTTTAACAGCCATCCCTTTCCTAACCTGCCTATGCCACACGCTGGAAATGAGCACTGGTGCCAGCACACACCAAGCGCATCGGCACTAGCTATGCACATCGCTAATAAAGAGCTTTCCTCAGTGGGGCAGCCCGCACAGAAGCCTCTTCCTGGCTGAAGTGATGAACTGCTGGGAAAGACAGATGTCTGCACCAGAGGGGACTGACTCACAGAAAGGGGCTTTGATACCTCGTGGGGTTGGGGAGGCTCAGCTATCTGGCATCACCACTGTTGCTAGGAATGTTGCTTCAGCATTTCTCCTGTCTAGACATACCATCTCCTGCCCATCAATCCCCCTAGAGGCCTCTGCCAGACATGCCAGGAAAGCTGCCCTGTGCACATGCGCTGCTTTTGGCAGCGCCCTTTGGAGGAGGGATTTTCAGCAATTCCTTGCATAACTACAACAAACAACAAAAAAGAGACTTAAATCACTTGTGCAAGGTCCCAGAGGAGCATGAGGTGAAAGGCAGCTGATTTCCCAGGCAGAAGTAAAAGCCAAGGACATGCAGGAATCAGGATAAAAACACAGAAATGCTAACAAGGTGACGACCATTTGCAGGGCTTCTCTACCCAAGGGCTCCCTATCCTGGCTGCTCTTCAGCAGGGAAAAGCCGATTTAGTTTCAAACTCAGCAAACTTAGATTCAAATGCAGCTTTGTTCCTCCTTCCCTGCCTTTGGTGAGAGGAAGGGAGAAGCTGCTTGAGCACGAAGTAGAGCTGCCTGTTTTGATCCAACTCTGCACCTGTACATTTGATGCTGCTTCTGACTCTTTCTGCATACTGGGTTTCTTCCTCAGGATCTGAGGCTGGCAGCCTAGTTAATCTTTTATATTGGCCACAGTGATAACTTCTTATTAAATATTTCATATTGTTGTACTGATAAAGAACATAAGACAAAACTTGGCATGAATTCAGTCCAACGGACCATCTGCCTAAAAATAAAACACTTCGGAGAATGTGGAAGGAAACAATAAATAGATTTAAGGTAAGCAGGTCAAGCCTGTAATGAAGCACTTGTAAACAAAGAAAATCCAAACATTTATTCTAATCATCAGCTCCGGCTGTTTCACAAGTACCCCCTTGATATACATACTTAGTGGTTTGCAATTATTTTGCTCTCTAAATTCATGTGCTGTCACCTTTTTTAAGAAAGCACATGGGTCCAGAGGGCTGACAAATAGTCAGACTCAAGCGTTAATTCAGCAGCCTGACGAGTCAAGGCACAGATGTGCTGGGTGATAGCTCTGTCCTTTGCAGCGTGTGCCACAGCGGTAGACTGGAAGTTGGGAGCACTGTGCTGCCGTTACCAAGCACGTGTCCTTGTTTAACATGACACATTGATCCAAGACGGGTGCAGACACCTGAAACGACCTCTGCTGCTCCAATATTAATGGGAGCCCAACATGCAACCAGCTGCCCCCAGGCAAGGGGGACCCACGGTCAAGCTAACGCAAAGCTTCAGACACACAAACCCACTGCATTGGCTTGTTGCTGCCATCCTGTTCCACGGGAGGGATCACCTATAAACTAAGTCCGAGGATTTGCATTCAGCAGCCCTGTTCTCAAATACTCCATGATAACAGCCAAGGCTACTTTCACTCCCTGAGCCTTTATGATTTATGCCATCCCCGAGGCATGTGTGTGCCACTTGCCAGATGCAGACCTGGTGCTTTCAATGCAGCCCCACTGTGCTGCATTGCCCCTCCCGGGCTTCTCTTCCCATGAAGGGTAAACCTGGGAGTGTACCCCAAGGCGCTGCTGGCTCCCCACCTTCACGTGGCCAACCCGACCGGCCTGCCTGCCTTCCTGGATGCTTTTTCCCATTGCCCAGCAGCACAGGCTTCAGATCCCTCAGCATAAAAAAAGCACAGTTGCCAAGTTAAAAAAAAAGTCAGACAGAAAGCTTAAAGACCTCATATTCACTGGCAAAGACCAAAAGCAAAGAAAAAGCAACTGCTAAGCAATTAATTGAAAAATTATTGGCAGACCAGGCCAGAGCATTGCCGCTGCCTTTAATGATAAATGATAATAGGGCCAGTCAACACTATACAGCAAGATAATACAAACACACCCTCTAGAGTGAAAGCACAAAATGAGACATACTATTATCATAAATAGATTAATTAACTAGAAGGAGAACATTAAAGAACAGGGGGTTATTAGCGTGCAGCCAATAGCCTATTCCAAGTGTGAAGTTGATGAATACAGGTAGCCAGAAATGCAGTGCACAAACGCAGAAGCAGAAAAATGTTTTGGAAGCTACAGAGCAGTTATCTCCTCTTGTGGCTCCTCACTCCAGCCACGGGGAAGCTGCTGGCTCTGGGGGCTGCAGGGCTCCAGTGCTTAGCTGGGAGCTCTCTGCTTGCATGCAGCTGTAAGGCGAAAGGTAGAACTTAGCCAAAATATGGTGAGGCTTTTGCACCTGCCTGCAAAACGTGGCTGCCTGGCAGGAAACTTCACGGTTCATGCTGAAGAATGACTTAGGTTATGTAGCAGGAAGTTATTATAGTTTGAGAAACACTTTGAAAAATGAGCAAATGTCATAATTTATTCCTGTTAAAAGTTTTCCTGGTGAAAATAACACTTCTATTCCCAACAGCAGTTTGTCAGCTGTACGTTTCCCATCAAGAAAAATGTTTGCCATTTAGAAATACTGAACAATGCTCTATGCTAGATACAGGTAACAATGCACGTAAATACGGGCTTTAAGAAACGTCAGTCATGTTCTGTTCACAGCTGATATCACAGAAATACCTATACATTTACAAGTTGGGGGGGGTTTACCCATCCTTCTCCCCCAGTCCTCCACAAACTCACAGGGTGCTCTACAAAAGGGAAAGATGGGTATCTTTTCTCACACAGAGAAAGCAGAAACCACATGCATTTCATTCCCAGGTGAGGCAAGGTTTTTTTAGTTCACACCTGACTTCATCTGGGGAAACTCTCAAGACACAGAAGTGGTTCCCAAAAGGCCTAGTTCTCTTCACACTGACACTCAGGTAAACTAGGAGTAGGGCCTTGGATCTCCAGAGAATTTAACTGCAAATCTCCAGCATGCCCAGATGGGAGGGGAAGGGGCTCTCGGAGTGTGTGGCCCTGGCTAGGTCCAGGCAAGTTTAATTCCTGATTTAGGAGGAGTTGTATCAGTGCGCGATATTCCTGAGGCTCCTGTGTGCAGAAACCAGGGACTTTCTTCCATTAATAAACTCAGTGCAGCAGACACAATCCATGTTAACAGCAGAATGATACAGTTATAATGCTGGGAATAATATTAATATTTGTCCTGGAATGTGACAGCATTTCTGACAGCGTCTTGGAGATTCCACTTCTGTTAATGGAGACTGGACGATTTCTTTCCAGCATCTTTTCTTGCCTGGTGTTTCTTGCTAACTGTGAATAAGGGCTCGGCATCCTTTCATGACAGAAGTGGACTCTGCAATGCAGAGCCAAAGGGAAAAAATCATTTACATTTCTCCCAAACGTAAAGAAAAGACAATCTCTAATCCCCATGCAGCTGACTTATTTCCTAAAACAGATCACAGTGAAGTGAAAACTTACTCATATGAAACACGGATGCTTTATGAACAGTATGCTGACATAGCCTATCATTATTATTACAACAGTTCTAGAAGAAATCAGGACCCTCCTTTATGACAGACAGCCTGCATGGCCTTTATGGAGATATATATATATATATGAGAGAGATGCATACACGCTTTTTAATATAGATGTAACTGGTAACATAGCACAGCATAAATACCGAGAGACTTTACCGCATGCCAGAGAAATACATCACCCAGACTGTTTTTATCTTATCTTTAATTCTCTTTATACCTTCTGCAGAATTTACGAAAAGATTGCAGAGATCCATAGTATCTCATCAGATACTTATTTATTTATTCATTTAAAATATTAATATGGGAGAATCCCACTACAGTATTGCTAAGCAGGAAGCACCAGGCAGAAGCAGAAATGCAGTCCAATAAACACAGCCCTATGTAACACGTCTCTAACATCTTTCTGGGTTTATTTCCCCGCTTCTTTGAAGACAGCAGTGAGGAAACCTTCAGGTGCTTTCTGTGGTGTTGCAAGGCAAATTGATTTGTGGTGATATTTGCAACAGTTTCCGCCTGGCAGTGAGTCAGAATGGGACTGAGACCTCTGGTTTCAGCCTCTTCAGGTTTGGAGTGCTCACCCAGAGAGGTCTCCAAAGAGAAACGCTTTGCTGAGCATACTGAATATTTGCCTTCTAACTATCTGACCCCTTCTCTGTCTCTATTTCGAGAAGCATGTGAACCTTTTTAAAGAGACAGGGAAAAGTGAGACATTTCACTGGAGAGAGGATCCCTAATCCCAAATTTCTCAAGAGGGTGCTACTCACTAGTCTATGTTCTTCAAGATGTTAAGGCATTTAAATCTGATTTCCCCCCAGGCCTAAACAGTGCGGTTCAGCAGGCTCGCTCAAGAAGGTCACTCACAAGCTTTAGGAAAAAGGTGACGTTACTGTGCCTTTTCACTCACCCTGGCAAGCCCTTTTCCCCCAGGCCAGCTGTGGCACCCATCTACCCTCTTTGTGAAACTTCATCTGTAGGAGCCCACTGGTTTCCACACAAGCCCCTTCCCCAGCAGCATGTCCAGCCCCACTTTACCAACACTCGGCACAGCCCTGCAAATTAGTAATTGCAGCTTGCAAACAGAAATTCACCTGCAGCAGAAGCAGGTTGGGGATCCCGTGTGGGGCTGATCCCTGTTATGCTAACAAACTCAGGCCACAACTCTGATGGCAGTGAGAGCTCTAAGAGCTGTGGCTGGAAACTTCAGGCTCATTTTGGGACACAAAAAACATGCCTCTCTCCAGCTTGGCAATGAAGAAGGCTGCTTATTTTCATAGATAATAGGCTCTTGCCTTCTCCAGGTTTAACCCCCGAGAGGATTTGGTGAAATCTTTTGGGGACCCCTCAAAGACCTTTTCCTCTATGTCCTACCGAAGGCAGCAGTGATACTGGTGGTAACATCAGCAGAGCCCCTCTGAAAAGCTGATCCTTGCAGCAGAGCAAAAGCTGGCAGGAGGGAGAGAAATCCTTGCATATTACATTTGAGCAGGAAACCCTTTACTTAATTCAGTAAGCATGAGAGTAAACGTCTTTCACTCAGAAGGGGGATAGAAAACGTAGCTTTAAGCAATTAACACAATAGCAAATGTCCCTAGCATTGCCCCATATGGCGTGTAATTTAAGTCATCTATCTTGTTCTCTATAAACGCTGCTAAAATTGATACATGACAATTTGAAAGCCAACTGAAGTTTAATTAATGTAAATTGCCTCAACATCTGAGATTTAAAATATTAAAAAAATAATTAGGCTCAAATTAAATATGTTCTACTCATGCTGAGCCATGCAAGGTAAAACTGGGGGAAAAAACTGATAAATTATGACATATGTTGGAAGTGCAGCTTTTCCCCTCACTTAAGCAATAGTATCTGGGAGATGGTTCTCCTTTCTCTGTGTAGGACACACGGGGTGTCCCTGAAAGATATACCCTCCTTGTGCAAACACTGCTTGCACAGAGAAATCAATATTAGCCAGGGAAAACGGAGAGTTTGAGTTCACACACAACTCAAATACCAGAAAGTCTCCCTGATTCTGTTCCTAGACCTATGTGACAGGTTTCAGAGGAATCCTAGGGGAAACAGAATTCCTGAGCAGCCCTGTATGAAATCCATACTGAGGTGCTATATATATGTGGTTACACACCTGGCAGGGTGAGCTGAGAGGCTTCAGGTGTGCGTGTAGGAACAGGGAAGGAAAATAATCCTGGCAAACCCCTGCTTCTCAATGTCTGACCAACAAACATCCCAAACACTGAAGTGTCCGGGGGCAGCAGCTCCACAATGGCCTCTCCTCCTTACAGCCAGCTGCCTGGAGGGCTGCGACTGGTCTCTGCAGCATCGTTATTAGTGTTACTACTTATTACTCACTGTCTCTGCTGTGAGAATATTGCATACAAGTGAGAGTTTATCCTGGGCAATTTGCACTACCAAAATCTGCAACCTATAAATAAACCAAGAAAGGCAGGAATCACATAGGATGCCTCACTTGCTCCCTTAGATTGCAGCTGATTGCCTTCAGCACAGCTTCCCCTGGCTCTCTGATCCCCCTTTTCCTTAAATATTTGTTCAATACCCCCTTTATGAAAGGACACCCTCTTCAAGGTGTAGTCAGCCCCAGGGGTCTTCTAACAGTACGGATATAGCCGACCTGAGATATTTTTAACTCCAACCACCAGACCAAGGAGAAGATAAGCAGGACTGAGAAAGTGGATCTGCTATCACAAGAGCACATCTGCAATTACAAGAACATGCTGGAAACCCTGCATTTGCCTGTCTGGTTACGACATTTTAATTTGAGCATTTCCTCTGTTTCAGAGAGCACATTTACCACCTATTCTCTAAAACTATACATATTTATTCCTTAGGCTTTTGAGGACGGATACAGATCCCTGAAATAAAGATTGCTGTGAATGACTGAAATGTCCCTTAATTGCTGTATTGGTCCTCCCACATGTGCTCTAAACTGAGCTGGTTTAATTTCCAAGGTACAACAATACGATTTGTAATGCTCATTTGCAAGAACAATAAATACCATCATAATCGGTTTCATTTAAGAGTTTGGATTTATGGGAGACAAAAATGACAGCAGAATCAGGCCAACCTACAAATGAAATAGTGACTTTGTAATCCCCGTTCAGTTTTCATTCTTCCATGCAACACAGCTCTGCATCTCTTATTAATGAAGATTTTGCTGCTGCAATGTTCCTTATATGGGGTAGAATATATTTAATTTGGTATGTAATTATTATTATTAATGCAACTAAGCTTAGTGTAACATTTTCCCTTATCTTAAAGGTAAAATACAGTTCTCAGGTGAAACATGTAGCTCTAAATCTGTCTTGCATCAGGACTGCTATTGATTTGAAGAGGGTTTCGTTTGAATCCATTGTGTTATTGCTAATGATTAATCAGTGTATGCTGCAAACCCCCCCTCAAATGGCTGCAAGTTCTTAAAATTGAAATTCAAATTAAAATAGTTGCCAGGATTGGGTTGGTTCGGGGTTTAACTAAAACACAGCTAGGAGCTGCAGAGAAACATCTCCTTTAAAAACTAAAATGTTTACATGTGCATGAGCGGAAAAAACAGTGGTTCATTTTTTTACCAATATTGGCTAAGTTTTTCAAGTCCACTGCTGCAATCCTAGAAGATTCAGCTCAAATACATCTGCAGATCTGCAGCATGGGTGAAGCAGCTTTTCTACAAAGCTATTTAATACCTCAAAATGATTTCAAGACAGATTATGGTTTTGCTGCGAGCATGGACATCACGAATGTACACACATAAAGGTACAAATTACTGTATGCTCTTCTCTTTCATTAATGACTGGGTTCGCTCTAGCAAAATGTAGGTCATTTCGTTCCTTCTTGCTTCTCTTACTGTCAAGCTCACATGCAGCCGTTCTCTCAAGCTGTCTCCTCTGTGGCCATTTGCATTTTGCTCCAGTCCCTAGATCTTCAGCTGCGAGAATATTAACCCTGCCTATCAAATGCAAGGGAGAGTGGTATATTCCCTACTTCAGAATTAATTTCAAAGCATCCATTTTTTGACAAGGTAAATAGTCCTGCTTAATATTGTCTAGCAAACGCTGTCAGTTACTTACAAAGGGGAGCAGAAAAATGCTGAGTGGCTGTCTGTGCAGGCAGGGCTGGCACTTACACATGAACTCATCTTAAATATCTCCACCGGACTCCAGCCAGCCCTTGGAAATGCACTCTGGCAATAAAAACTTCAGGGTACTACTCCTCACTCGAGGAGTATGTTTTCCCAAAAGTGTATGCCTGTACATTAGAGGCAGCTAACCCTGACGAAACGCCTATCACACCCCCTATTTCTGTCACAACGAACACACTGCCCGCTACTCTGTATAGTTGCTTTTTATTCCGCCTGGCACAAGAGAATCAGTCACAGTCGCATGTGGCAAAGCCAGATTTTTTTTCCTTCTTCCTCCCCCTAATCAAAACAAATTTCCAAAGACAAAAGGAAGGCTTCTAGTGCTTGGTATTCACCCTTGCCACCCATGTATCACACATAATTAGCAAGTTAAACCTACAAATTAGATGTGGTAATTCGGTAATTACACCACAATCTGGTACTTTTTAACCTCTTTTTGCCTGAACAAGAACATTTCACATTAGCTTTTTCTATCACAAACCACAGTCCAGCTGCCTGCCCTTGCTGCTAATTCTTCCTTCTCACTTGAGAACTTAGAGGAAAGTTGAAATTACATAGCTTGAAGACTTTTGCTGTTACTGTTCTGCTTTGCTTAACATCTACAGCTGAGACTCTTGTAAAAGACCATATTTAACATGTCCACAAAATAGACAGCATGCATTCTACCTCAGTGTGCACGCAGTATGTAAAAGCATTTTGTAAACTCTTTTGGAAATACAAAACGCAAAGGAATTTTCCTTACAGAGAGCAGAGATTGTGAATGTTTAGAGGAAACCCATTCCTTTCGTTTGCTAGTGGAATATCCAGATTCTCTCTGTGCAGTGACGCCAGTTATATTTACTTACAACTGTCAAAGTGGAGCTCTAAGATATTTGCTTGCATTAAGCACGTAAGGAACGACTCTTAAAAAATACCTCCAACCTCTCAAAGGAGCTTCCTGTATAAGCAGGCAGTTTAGGGAGTTCTTCAGGAAAAAAAAATTGTGCAGAGCTATTACAGGCGCGTCCAGAGTTGCAGGAAAAGCACAGCAGCACAGGCAGCGGCAGACAAGAAGCCCCGTTTGGAGAATCTCTCATTTTCCCTGACTTTGTAATCAGCCCTTTGTGAGCACCTCTTGAGCCTCTCCAGTTCCTAATCAGTGAACGCGATGGAGAAGTAGATGCTAGATGTATTTATAGTTTTTTCCCCTGCCTTTAAAAAAAAAATCACTCCATATAAGCTGTAATGATTATTTAGGGGAAGGGGATAAAAAAAAAGGGATTCTGCCCAAAGCTTTAATGTGCAGGGAGGATGTGGGGAGCAGGAGAAAGTCTTAAAAAAAATGTGCAAAAGCCCGGTAAGGCAGGCAGCCATGGGGTGCCAAACACTCCTGATCTTCAGCTTATTTCCTGCTGCATTTGCTGTCAACATCATTATTATTCCTCGGCCGTGGCTCTGACTGGGGAAGGTACTCAAGCAGGCACCTCATTTTAAGCACGGGAGAATTCCCAAAGGGATTAACGGGGCAAAGCAATTTTTGGCTGCCGCACTCGCTCTCCCAGACCCCAAATAGTGATTCTCACCGCGTCCCGCGGAGCTTCCCATCAGGATAGTTTATTTAAACAAGAGTTTGAAAACAAAATAATTTCCTTTTCGTTTGGTCCCTCCACCACACCTCTTCTCACAGCACCAGGCTCTGAGCACCTCTCCGTTCACGTTGCTGGTTACACATTTTGGACAGTGTTGTGTGGGAAAGAAGTGAGCAGATAGTAACTGACTGTGGCAAGGCATTTTAAATCGCCCTGGATCTATCAATATAATCAACACTCCAACTAATATTTTTGCCTACTTTTTCAAGCACGTTAACTGGAAGAAGCGGCCAAGGAGCTTTGCTGTTCTTACTTAACATTGCTATAGAAGAACGCTCGTTCTTTCCTTTGATGAGGTCTCTAATGGCACAAGTAAATCAAGGTCAGTTTTCCCAAATCATGACATAAAACCTGATAAATAACTGACAGCACTCTCTCTGCAACACTTTAAATGAACGATTTCCCAAAATGTCAGGAACTGTGGTAGGAATAAAAAAAGTGAAATGATAAAGGAAGCTTTTGCCTGATTAAACTGCTTGAGAAAATGTGTATGGAAAGGTGAAAAAAAGGCTTCAAGGAAATATTCCACTATTTTGCAGTGGAGATTTTTAGTTCCACGTTAATGAAAATGTGCTGCTGGAAGTTATTGGTTTTTTCCTTACACACTTCAGTCTGATATCTTAAGATGGCTTTTAATGCCAAGCATTGACTTTATGGAGGAGATTTTGGAAAACGGAAAGCAAACAGTCATAAATAATACTACTGCATTTAGCGTGGCTCTGGCTTTCCCCTTGAAAGCATTACCTTTTTAACCTACAGAATTGCCCAAAGCCGCAGCGATCAGCATTAGCTGGCATGCCTAAGTACAAAAACGGGTAATATTTGCTTTTTCTTTTAAAATGGTTATCATCAGTCCCCTGGTAACAAGGAGAAAGAGAAATACCCACCCTGAAGTCAGTGTGAGAATGAAAACCAATACAGAAAAGAAGCTGTCATATTTGATTTAGGGATTACAGAAGCCCGAGCTACCTGCTGGGGAGTCTGCGATAATGAGAGGGGAGAGACTTTCAATAATTTTTCAAAAGCTCCTGAGTGACTGAATAAACTTGCCTGAAAGTCAGTGGGTCCTGGGACCCCAAGGAGCCGCTGGCTTTTGAAAAGTTTCCCCTCTATCAACTCTAATTTTCAGCTGCAGAAGCATTTTCCCAAATGCTTTGCTGCAGTGCAGGCAGTGGCAGAAGGATAAGCTGCTAAAGAAAAATTAAGTATTTGGCTGAAAAGATCCTGTAAATGTCAGTCCCCCTGAAAATACAGGTTGCAAAACTAGTCACCTCCCCCATAGCTATGTAGTTGCCACCACTTTGCTGTGGGTGTCTCTCTCCTGTCCTGTGGCTCCCTTGCCCTGCAGCCTCCTCAAAATTCCCCAGGTCTGAGCTCCTGAAAATTTCCAGCATTTCTCCTTCACTGACCTACTTCAGTATCAGATTCAAACGTGTCTCTCAGATTTGCCCCCCCACCCCAGGCCTTCGCCTGCATGGCACAGGAAACAAGCGGGACAGCCCTTGGAAATTATTATCCAGCCAAGTTCCCCTCAGCTGGTCTTGTGGGACAAACTCAGCCTGGCTTTGAAATTCCCAGAAAGAAAGTGTCAAAGGTGTAAGAACTAATAAGAAGTGATAGATATAATTACTCACTAGTTTGGGTGCATCATACCTTAGAGTGTAGTTCCCCCAGCTTGATGGGACTTGGCCATGACAGTGGGTTTTCTCTCTGCTACGCCCCTTTTATGCACATCTCTTCCCCAAGCCTGCTGTGGAGCCTCCTCACCTGTCCTCTTCACCTCCACAAACACTTCCCATAAAACACACAACACAAGTCAAGCCAGAAGGTGTGTTTTCATAGTACATGGGCTCCCCATCATTTCACCCAGATATTACACACTGTGGGCAAAAATCCATGCTCTGGCAGGAGCTGCAGGACCCCATGAATGTTTCCAGCACTTAATCTGGGTGCTACCGCAGAGCGGGACTGGCCCCAAAGCAATGAGGGGTTTACCAACCCATAATTAAGGGCAGTGAGGTGGAATCATTATCCTCATGAACAAAAGAAACCCAGAAGGTTTCAGCAGGTGCAAAACCTAACCTGATTTGTTATTCTCCCCACCATTTTGATATTTCCCGTGGATTTTCAGTCATTTCAGCTTCAGGACAAGAGGGGGCTGAATGATGCACAAACCTTCTGCACCTCCCAGGCTCCAGAAGAAAACTGGCGGTTTTATTTGTATTTTATTTCTTCCTGGCTGAAGGAAGCGAAGGTGGGAGCCCAGGAGATTAAGGGCATCTGTGGTGTTTCTGCAGAGAGTGAGGTTTGCATGTAGCAAACCTTCAACAAACACTCCCACAGCTGAGCAAAACTTTGCTGCGGTGACCTACCCCTCACCAGAAATTGCTGGTGATCTGCTCCCAGTACCTTTGAACAAACCTGCCACGTACCCTGGCCAGGGAGGAGGTGGGAGGGAAAGGACCCCCATCCCTCATGACTAAAAGATGAGCCACTGCCAAACCACTGGCAGAGCTACCCACCAGAGGCGCTGTGTAATGCTGCATTTTGCTGCTGCAGGAAGTGCTTTCGCCTCAGGTGGCTCTTGTGGAGGCCATGTTTGCGTGCAAACCTTCACTTACAGCAACGCGGGGCAGCCGAG
This sequence comes from Zapornia atra, assembly GCA_013400835.1. NCBI lineage: Eukaryota > Metazoa > Chordata > Aves > Gruiformes > Rallidae > Zapornia > Zapornia atra. The sequence continues at coordinate 16,031 of VZTU01022686.1, forward strand.
CCAATGTTCATACGAGTGTAAACTTACAGCGAAAGGCAGGAGCCACTGGAGACGTTACAGCGCTCGAGCCAGTCAGCGTGGCGAGCGGCCTCATCTTTTATTGAAGTCCTCTCCTCAGAGGACAGCTAAAAATTCACTCGACATCATCAGGAAAGTGTCTGTTTTGGCTGCAGAGAATGGTTCCCGATCACGGAAAGATAAAAACATCAAAATAAGCTAATAGGGATATGCCTTGAAATTTGGTCCCAGTGGGCCGGGGGGCAGGTTTCCTAGGGACACGTTAAGCATGGCTCAGGGCATCACGGCACGCAGGCGCAATGGAGCCAAGCGGGGCTGAGGCAAACAGGGAGGAGATGGTCTGGAAAGGATATCCAGCAAGAGGGGAAAAAAGAAAAGAAAGAAAAAAGAAGGAAGAAAGAATAATTCTCTCTTCCCTAATCCCCCAGCCAAGAGGCAGGTTGCAGTTGCCAAGTGGGATTAAATCCTGTCCAGGGATGAGGGATGGGCATCAGCCCCTGTAAGGAGCCTAGACCAGCTTCCTCCTGCAGCTTCCCACAAGCCCCATTCACATCCCTACTCTCACATAATTTTTCTATTTGCCCTTATGAACCTGTTATTGTTTTTACCTTTTTTCACTGTCTTCTCCTCTTTCCCCTTTTACATACATTCTCATCTGAGAGGCTGACATCTAATGAATTTAATGTACACTGAGCCCACTGCTCAATTTCAAACAGTTGATCCTTTCTGTTATGTACAAGTTTCCTGCAACCTGGTGTTGAGAGGAAAGAGATTTTATCAGTGTCTCTACTGAGGGAGAGCTGTCGAAAGTGCTCAGCCCTTGTTAGACATGAAAAAATCCTTTCTCCCAAAAAGAGAGCTGCCTTTGACCAGGCTCTGCTAGTTCTGGGCTGATGCAACTTGTTTTTCCAAACCTGACACTTATTTCTTCAGTTCCACTCCAGATCTGTACTCCAGTGGCCATTTGGAAGCATCCCAGCTTGCTCTCCAACACTAGGTTTCTTATTGTAGTAGTACAATGTGCTGTAGCAAATGATGGTGCCTGATGCTATGCAGGCAAGCAAATAGATGAAGTCCCTCCCCAGAGGAGCTTCCTACATAAGTAGATATAATCCCATTATCACCCATGCTACAGTGGTTAAAATTAAAATTCAGAAAAAAGTTTTAGATCAGACTTCTAAACCATAGGTGAATAATGTGCTAGCATAGAGCAAGACTCAGGCAGATACTCAGCAGAGGTCCTCCCATCCTACACAATCCCACACAACAGATTTATCTTCTTTTTCATCTCTAACCCTGCCAGCCATTAATGGTTTGAACAATGCAGTGCTTTTTTTGAAGCCAATCTAACTCATGAGCAGACTTCTTGATTATATTTACCCAGCTGACCTATTTTAAAAGATCATTTAATAAAATACCCTGCCAAAACCAAGTACAAGAGGTTAAGAAAACACACATTACAGCAATGCAGCTTTCTTAGCTCAGTACTTGCTGTACATGAGTGCAAGCTCTCCCTAGCACTTGTTGAGCATCTGCATTTAATTATTGCAGCCTGAAAAATCATGCAACAGTGTGATATGTTGAGATGATATCTAGGATCACATAAAAGAATCAGATAGCCCCAAAGCAGACCTTAGTGAGCAAATCTGCCTGCTATCAACCCAGTGGTACTCATTTTCAAAGGTAAATTGACTGTAATTCTTTGTGTCTGTCAATCTGCCTGATTTTATTGAACTCTACTGGATTTTGAAAGAGAAAAGCCCTGTCTCCTTGCAATGCCTGTGCTTGCTTTTAAGGCCTCCTTACAGCAAACTCTGAAATGAAATGTTTTCTAACTCATATTTATTTGATCATCCTTTTTCTTGACTAATTACCCACATAAGAACAGGCTGAAAACAGAGACCAGCAACATCACCTATATTGCCGCCTGTACCTTTCACTAACATCACTGCACTCGCCGCCAGCAGGATTCAGAGGACAGCATGTCATGCTCCCAGTTGTGCCATATGAGGGCTGCACATCCTCCCACTTTTTTTTTAATCACCACAGAAAGATTCATGATCCTGCCACCTCCAGTGACACTCTCCCTCACAGACACACGCCATGATGATTCTGCAGGCCTCCCCGCCTGCTTTCCGATCCTCAGGTGGAAAGTGCTCTCTGTGTGGCTCTGATTATTTTCCTGGCTTGTAACGCAGTGTAACTTGGCTCAGCCTCTGTGAAGCCTGCTGAGCTCTGCCAGCTCACACCAGCCGAGGACCTGGACCAGATTATCCCAATAGCTCCTGTCACTGTCCATTGTGGGCTTTCAAAGAGAAGGATAAATAGAGCTGTTTCTCCCCTCAGCCATAAAGGAGTCCTTCCAATTCTGAAAACATATCACCACGACGTTTTTAATAAGGCATTTTAAATTATTTTACTTGCTTTTTGACTTATTCATATTGGGTCATATTTTCAAGACTTTTCTCAGAGGACCTGGGCTAAATTTTGCTTTACAGTCATGAAATCTGGGGTTTTGCGGGACTTGGGAGCTGCCAAATCCCATGACATACAAGATGATCTCCAGAGCCAGCTACAGGGCTGACACTAAGCAACAACACAGAAAGGGAAACACCACCAACACGGCCCACTAGCCAAGAGTCTGGTGGTAAGAAGCTCTGCCAAAAGATACAGTGCCCAAAGGCTGGCAAACCCCACCCAAATCAGCAACAAGGAGCCATCTCCTTGGAGGTGGGATTGGATGACTATGTTTGATACTCCTTCAGCATGGGATTTTTCCTTTTGTTCATTTTAGAAAAATAACTTCTACAGAAATCTCCAACACACAAAATGAAAGTTTTAAAGTACTGCTGACACCTCCTGGAAAACTCTGAAAAACCTCCTAGATCACTTGAAACAGAAAAAAAAAAAGATTCTTCTATCATGCTTCTGTCTGTTTTTTTAATTCCTGCTAAAGGGCATTTGTATAGGAACAACAGGCAAGGTTAAAAAAGCATATAACTAAGAGAAAAAATATTATTACTACGGTTAGCAATTTGTTTCAGATCATGTTCTTCCACGCTATGTTCTTTGTGTTTCCTTTAAACAAGAAGAAAATTAATTAAAAATTAATTTCTCCATGCTACTCAAACTCTCCTCTGCCAAGGCAGCATTTTTCAGTTCCCTCCCCCAATACCGGGGCAGCCAGCTGCTGAATGAAAGGAAGCAGAGAAGAACCAACGAGCTGCCTCACCCCATTTGTGCTGGCTATGCCAAGCATGACCTAAGACCCCCTTTTCTTTATGTGTGTATGTAGACACACACACACATGCATTTATGCATTGTTGGGGGGTCTGTAGCAAAGCACTGTCTCAGGCATAGCTGAGAATAAGCCATTCTGAGACATACATAGGTGCTCAGTGGACAAACAGAAGCCACTTGAGCCCCTCATGCATCCAGGCTGCTGCTTTCTGTCAGCCTTTGCCTGTCCTCCCAGTTTAGCACAACAATGGCAGCACCACGTATTAGAGAACCTTAGGAAGCAAGTCCTCAAACCAAAGAGTAAAACTTAAAACATTTTGTTGAAAGTGTAACATGCTAGCTTTCTCATTAATTTTCTCATTTCAGATAATTTCTTTCCTACTTTCAAGTTCATGTCTGCAGCTGCATATGCAAGAAACATCAGGTTACATGTGAAAGTTGAGACTTATCATGAAGAAACGTGCACATTTCAGAGTGGAGCTTTGTCAGAAGTACCAACTGTTTAGGAGACGTTAGCTGAAATTAGGAAAATAGAAAGCAGCTATTGAACAGATGCACTGACCCTCCTATGTGAACTGTCCGGGTTTTTTTGAGAAGGTCTAACTAAAATCTATCCCATGTTAAAGAGGCTCCTGCTGAATAGGTGTGTGCTGGCTTGTACCCCTGGACAGGGAAAGTACTGCCCTACTTTCCTTTCTATCTCCATCACGATCAAATCAACTCCTCGGGTTTCCCTCTTGTCCTTTTAGCTTTTGGCTGCCACTGAGCCTCTGGAGGTTCAATTCACCCCCTGAGGAGAGAAAATGTTAGCTGGAAATCTCAGAACAGAGATCAGAGGATGAGAAATGTGACCCTGGCCCATTTCATAGCCTTTTAGCCCAGGCATGAACAACTCCTCAAGAAATGGAAGGATCAAGCCCATGAACCAATGCATTCGTCACATAACCAGAAGCTCTGCTAAATAGATCTATTTTTAATTTCTGTTTTGCTGATTTTATTTCTTTTGCTTCAGAAAAATGTTCTTGCCCTTCCCTGCGAGTGCATACACATTATTATTTATTTATCACCCTATGAATATCAATTTGATTCTTGTCTGTAATTAAACTCTGCCACTCTACATCAAATCTACACTGTCCCATTGTTTCCAGTATCTGTCACCACCCCACAGGCTTGCATTCGCAACAGTCCTGCAAAAAGGATGCTCCTTTAAGGGCACCCTGTGGGCCCAGGGCTGGCACTGCAGCTCCTGCCACAGCTGGATTTTTCCTTCCCAGGGTGCCAATACATCTTCCCCTCCTTATATGTGCAGACCCAGGTATTTCAAGAAGGATTCACACTTGCAAGTTTGTTGGCTCCATCTTCTTGCCAGCGATGTCACAGGGGAGGAGCCTGTCTGAAACTGCAGGGGATAGTATTTGTTTCAGCAGCATCAGACCACTGATTAAACACTGATATGGGAGGCCTGACAGCAGAACTGGTGGCCTTGCCTAAATAAATATTTAATCAGAGAGATTAGTTGGTTCCATTAATGTCACAAAAACTGAAGGGGAAAAGTTGGTGGGGGAGCTCATTTGCGCAATTCACCTTTTTTAGAGAAAGTTAAAGAAAACCAAGAGAAGAGACAAAGGAAGAACTGTCTGTGTCCCAGTGCATTCGCAGCAGTGGTAGGGACCTGAGTGGGGAACGTGGGGGGAGTGGTTTTGCTGTGGAGGCTATCTGCTGATGCTGTTCAATTAACATTGCCAGCCAAGGAAACAGCATTTTGTGCAGGTGCTCACCACATCAGAAAAGAACCTGTTCATTCCCTCCTCAACAGTGTTGATTTTACAAGCTCCCTCAAAAGGAAAAGCACAGAAGAAATACTTTTGGTGGAGCTTGCACTCAACATTTTGCGGCTCGTGCTTTGACATATGATCAGAGTGGGTAAGCAGAAAAAGCAAAGTAGGAGCACCTGTTTATTGTGAGCAAGCTGTCCTCTCCACTTCAGCTTTTCTATTTATGTCCCAGCATACAACATGGCAACCCACATGGATTAGAAATTAAACTGTAAATGAGCCTTTTCCATTTCCTGCCTAAGTAAGGATTAGCATATTTTAAAACACGTTCAGGGGTTTTGCACTTTCTGTAATGAAACCTGTTCAAACAGATAATTGATACACAGCCACTAAGTAAACATCTGACTGGAGGAACAATGTTCTCTTAAAAAATTAATATTATTCTGCTCCTCTCTGTAAACACTTCCTACCAGTAACACTCTCCATTGCGGGGGGCAGTTTTACAATAAAGTTGGAGTAGATAGGAAAGCAGATCAAGCATCCGAGCCCATATATCGAATATTGAAATCCTCTAAGAGCACAGCAGAGTGGGGGAAGAAGCTCTGAGCAGCATCTGCTACCCTTTTATGCCACTGAAAAACTTTATAAGGTCCCAGTGTCTCCTTGCTAGGGGCATCCCTGTACCAAATAGGTATGGCTGTGCAGAGAAACACAAGCCAAAGACACTTCTCCTTGGGTTTTGTCACTATTATGCTCCCTGTTGGATAAGCCCCCTTCAGCCGAGTCACTTTTGCAGCCCACTGGTCTGCCAGACTCCAGTGTCACTGCCCCAAATGTTTTCTGCAGACAAGCTCCCCCCAGCAATGCAACCACAATTACCCAAATAACACTTGGTACCAAATAACCCAGGTTGAGCCTAATGAGTTTGTGAGCGCATGAACAAACACGATCTATCGCATAGGGAACAGGGCACCTGCTAGGCCACCATGTCCTCTGCTTGGCCCAACTCCAATAGTTAATTAATCTGTCATCTTTCGTTACATCTCTACAAGGCATGTAAATATATTCCAAGTCCCACATCTAATGAAACAATGTCACCACACCGACAGAAACCTCGGTGGTTTGGTCCTAATGGTCTCTAAATATCCATTTTGATTCAAAGGCACTTCAGACTCCAATTAAAATGGGATGGACAGCCAAGATTATTAGTTTGAATACAGCAATGAAGCATTTGTTCTTCAGTTTTTTAGGTGACAGTGCACAGAAACAGATTAATTTCCATCTGACCATAGTTTAGAGTAGAAATAGAAACATTATGCTCTTAGTTCAGAAATAGCTATAACAGCTCCCTTAAAAAAAAATGAAATAACTCCAAAATTAAAACTGGGCATCTCTGAAGTCCCTAACAACAGATGCAGAGTTCAAACCTTCCTGGAAAAGTCTTATTTTTCCCTGTAGGCTGAATCCATGTGCAGTGCAGCCAGCAAGCAAGGCAAGAGGTTTTTGGAGAAGGTGAAGTGGCTTGCAGGCTGCAGTGGTCTTGGTGGAAGCAGCATCTCAGATCATGAATTCACAGGTGTCAGCTTGGTTAGAGATAGCACACAGCAGCTGACAGTCATGGCAGATGAAAAAGCATGTACTGCCTTTCAAAATACAAAGAAGGACTTAATGTAATTAGGGGGAGGGAGGGGGGAGAGGGTTGGGTTTTTGGTTTTAATCAGAAAGCATCTGCCATTCTGTCACCAGTGCTGCTAATGGCCCTAGCTGCCATGGTCATGTCATTTACATGTGTAGGTGTGCTACCTTTACCCTTATCTAACAGCATGAGAACCAAAAGAGTGGGTATGGGATGTACTGGCTGCTGTTTCCAACTCTTCTCCTTAAGCTAGACACGTAGAAATCCCTCCCTTTGAAAAAGAATAAGTGAGAGGACAAGTTTGCTGTTAGAAAAGCCCTGATGGATTCAGAGCCTCACACGCTGGGCAGTATCAAGTCCCATGTGCCCCAAAAAACTTTGGTTTGCTAATGGGGCAATAGGCAGACCTGAAAACAGATATTCATGCTGTATATGAACAGCTTTGAAGTACTTGTATTAACAGTGATCTCATTTCTTCTTTCAGGAAGGGAAACACCTCCAAGATATCTCTTGGGCACATAGAAGAAGGACACATTTTCCACTCAGACAACATGACCCTGTCCTTCACACCAAGGGCGTACCCTGAAAGTTCACCCTTCCACAATGCTTGTTATTTCACACTTTCTCTCGGTTGTCCCTGTGCACAGTAACTGGTGCGTACTCTGCATCCAGCAAAGCACACGTGCCACTGAGGAGTGAATTACCATTTGTAGTGGTGAAGCAGCTTCAAGGAGCTTTCATACACCACTGACCAAGCAGCCAGCTGGAAATCCGCTGGCATGAAGAGAAGCTGGGCAACAAAAAGCAAGCTGTGATGCTTTAGGGATTTGTGTGGCACAAGCCATGACCAAAAGCCTCTGCACCTCTTAGGAGTGGTGTCAAAGAACTATCACTTAATAAAATATTTTCTGTTTTATTATCAGCCCATGTGGCTATACTTACTGGGCTTGTAATAGAACAAATTATGTACTGCCACCAGTGTGCAGCAACAATGTTTTCCCCCTTATTTCCTGCTCCAGTCAGAATCCTGGAAAATTAATGCTTTGTTTTTAACCCAAGGTCAAGTGAGTGTTTAAACAAGGAGATGATTTTCATTTTATACTTGTAATCCCTTTTCAACTTGCCTCTCTGGAGCACCTGTAGAGTTTAGCTGAAATCAGGAGCAGCCCAGGAGGAGTTAATCCAAGAGGCAGAGGTTAAAACCTGGCTTGCTGACAGATCACACAAAGGCCATTTGCTGTGTCATGCTTTCAGTGGTTACTTAAAGGAAATTACATATAATTAATTTGCCATAGCTATATTGCTTTCACTTATTTCAATGCAATTTTAAAAAAAAATTAACACAAGTTCAGGGCATTTTTTTTAGAAGACAGCAATACCATGTTTATTACTTACGTATATTCCCTTAATTATACCCTAACTAGGTTATCTTCCTTATTGCATTTCAATCCTTCTAAGAGTCAGTAGCTCTTTAATTAAGTTGAGAGAGCAAGGGGTGTCTTGTTAATTGTAAATTAAATAGATTTAAATAGACAATAGATTTCAAATGGTAGATTTTAAGTGCTATCAAGGAGTCGCTGGAAGGCTTCAGCATACCATCTGCCTTGGTTTGTTGGCAAAAAGGAAACAGTTCAAACCTTTGCTCCAGAGAGACTCTGGCACTCTACTGGCCTGTCAGCCTTCAGACAAGCTCTCAGTGAAAATTTTAAGGAAGAAAAAAATCCCCTCCTACCAACGCAGAGCTGTGACAATGCTGCGAGCAATGCAAGCAGCCTCACTGAAAGTGAAGCTCAACTTTGAACATCAATTCATTAAATTGTTCTGCAGGACATTTGCAGGTAGCCATAGCACAGACTCTTGTGGTTCACCTGGCACTGCTAGACCAGACCATGGGCAAGTTCACCTTTCTGTGAACACCTTGCTTCCCATGCCTTAAAAAGACATCAGGGATGCTCTGAATTATACATGTATTGAAAGATGTGCATTCATACATGCTTATATGATATTGTTGGCATCAGCTCTGAGACCAATGAATCAGATACATTTACATACCTAGAAATAAATTATTGTTAAAAGCCATTACTGCTAATCATTACTGCTAATGTCCCAGTGTTGCCACAAAGATGAGCAGGACTATTATTCTGCACTCGGGCAAAGTGTATACTGTGTATGTGCTTTTACTTCCAAATTAGAAGTCAAATTGATCATCTCTGCCATTAGGAGTTATGGCTCATGGAATTTTATCATTCCTATAATGCGCTGTGAAAATGCAATAAGGGAATAAAACAGAATGGCAACTTACAGTAATTCTTTATGAAATGCAACAATATTGAATGTGTCTAGAGTGTATTGATAAACAGATCTATTGTAACAACCAGTGGATATTACGATCGCACTAGTGTTAACCTTCGTACAACCAATTTTCCTCATGGTACATTGGGGAAGCCAGATGCACAAATCCCATTAACGTAAATGGGAAGTGAGGGCAGACCCATGACCAGTGTAAATCAGCGTACCTTCTCAAAGTCACCAGGCCTACAGCAACTCATACAGGCTTGTACACATCCCTTGGCATTTCTTCCTCCACTTCACGTCTCAGCATAATGCAGCAAGAAGGTAACTCTGGTACGAATTTGAAATGCCTTAGACTTCTACTGTATGGCATTAAAATTAATGAACACGTACTTTAAAATATCACAGTTTAAGATATTCCTAAATGTGTTCGCTTGGTTTAAAGAAACACTCTGCTTGAGAGGCGTAAATAAGCTTAAGAGAAATAATCCTGGTTTTGCGTATCTAGATAAAATTGAACCCGTAGCTCACAAAGCACAGATGGAATACACAGTCATGCCTCTGAAGGGCTCGTATAACCTCTCAAGGAAGACATGCCCAAGCAAAAATAGTCACGAGAAGAAAGAGGCTGTGCACAAACATTCCTCAGCATTTATAGCATGGGAAAACTTTCACTTTGGGCACCCATGGAGATGGGGGCAGGGGGAAGCAGAAGTAATTGTTTAAAAAATTATTTTCCAAATAATTGCTGACACTTTCTAGCTCACCAGCGGCTACTAGTGAACAATTAGCTTGCATCCCTTGAGATACTCAGAGACTTTCTAGTTCATTCAGAACCCTTTATAAATGGAAAAATCAAGTTTTCTCTGTAGCACTGTAAGAAGTGACCCAGTTATGACTTGCTAACATTTGTGGCCACACAAGTAACTGGACTTCTTGTAGCAGCCAAATAAGAGCCCAACAACCTGGACTCCAAGCCTTAAATCAGCAGTGATCTGCCCTGTGGAGGCAAGGAGCTATTGCTTCATAGACATTTATACAGCATCTAACACAATAAAATGTTCAGGTTACAAAGTGTCCATGCCCAGACTGTTGCATACAAAAGACTCACCTAAATAGACACTGTCATCAGCACTAGTGACAGTTGAGGCATTTTTCTGAGACTCCTGGAGGGATAATGCTCCAAATTGGGGAAAGGAGCTCTGTCCACACTTTTGTCTTTTGTCCCAGGACTCCCCAAAACCCAGGGTTCGCCCTTCCTGAAGCGCAAGTTATGGCAGTACCACAATGACATTTGGACCTACCTAACCCTGTGTAGGGACACTCTGGAGCAGGGTAGGCCAAAAATTATGGATCTGTCCCATTGCAGCTCTGACCTGGACAGTGTTTTCTACATCTCCATAAGAAGAAAGATTGCATTTTCTAGTCTGTTTTTTTTCAGCCACACTGTTTGAGCTCTTATTTGAGGAGGATTGTGAAAAGGAAAAGATGACAGCTCTGTTAGACATGTGATTTTCAAGCTGACAGTTTCCCTTTCATTTTAAGGAGCTGAAAAACATTTCCAGTGTCAGACAGATTGAGTTTTAACAACATGACAAACAGGCCCATTTGTTGATCTCAAGTCCTTGCTATCCATCTTCAATTAACATGGTAAAAAGGTGGCTTGCATCCAGTGTCAGACATTTGTATAAGCAGCACATGCCCTCGCAGTTGGAATCAATGTTTGCCATTGACAGATCAGGAAGGAAAATTTATGGTATGACACTGTGCTCACGTAATCAGAAGAAATCAGGTGCCTTGTAGCAGTATCACCCTCTTTCAAAATCCAAAAGTCCCTCTAAGATTTATAGTGATGAAAGTAATCATGATATTCTATAAGGGCACAGGAAAAAATTGGTAATGAATAACCACGAAAAAGTGCAGCTGATTTTGGAGCCAGCATAGAGCATCTCAGCAATGCTGCTAACACAGATGTGCCAAGGCCATTTCTGTCCAGGACCTGTTCATCGTCGGCATTCTAATTTAATTTCTCTCCTATTTCCTGATAAAATTAGGATTGGCTAATCCTAATTTTAAAAAAACCTCATCACATGTGAGTTTTTACATAGCAAGAAAAGTCAGACAGAAAAAATAAATATTTCAGAAGAAATAAACAAAAGAGGTCTAGGTGGGAAGGTTTCGGGATCAGTACAGTGGAAACCTGTTCAGAAGCTACTCGGGGAACTGTGTGTAAACCAGAAACGCAATGCACAAGTACTAGAATAATGCAACATCCTAATTGAGATAGTGGCATTGTGGATAATTTCTTCTGATTTCAACCATCTAAACAAGTCATATCAAATCAGACAGTGTTTCTTACTACACTGAGGTATTTAATGAGATAAAGCGTGGTTAGTAGGGGATGAGTTCCCATTAAAGTCCAACTCTAGCTTTCCTCCAACATTGAAAATGTTTCTCAAAGGAGGAGGTTTTCTCATCCTTGTATGACTGCTCATGTAGACCAAAACAGCAAGAAGAAAAATTCAGCTATTTTCTTATTGGAAAGATGATTTTAATAGTACTATTGACTTCAATACAACAGCAGCAACTTAAATGCTATTTAAGATTAAGGTGCATATTTGATAGTTAAAACCAAAAATGGTCAAACTTTCCTGATGGAGTTAGCAAATCCTGAGATCTTATTTATTTTAAAAGGCCTGAGGGCTTCTTGGGTAATTGGAAAGAGTACAATAGTCTAGTAACATCTAGCAGCACAGAAGTGACAAATGCATATTCTAAATCCAGATTTTTTGGGAGAAAACAGTAACTGTTTCTCCCTCTCTTAGCACAGACAATACAGGAAGGGTTTGTAGTTAGTAAAAATGGTCTTTTTTTGTATGATAGTGGTGACTTAACTGACATTTTAAAATCAAAAAGAAAATCAAATCCAAATGGTGCTTGGCATGTGCACTTGCCAACTGTCTTACAGAGCACATCGAGCCATCTGAATATTCAAATATCCCTATTTTTCTCTGTATGGAGAAAATAAACTTTCAGGCCAAAATGTTTTGAGCAGAGACCAAGAGATGCTCATTAAACTAGCACTCCCAGTCACCAGTGACTGAGCTGATGGCTGCTCTCTCAAATCCCATTCCACTTCAACCTGCCACAGAGCTACCTTCAGGCCCCTGCGGATGACATCCCCCATGGTCAGGGGCTGCCCATCTCCTTCCACTGCAACACCAGCACTGTGCAAGCCCCTCTTGGTGCTGAGCATGCTCTGTCAGAGGAGGCAGGTCATTTCACAATGGCACCTCTAGCACCACCCAGCAACCTCCTTGGGTCAAGTTTACTTAGCTCAATATTACTATTCTGCAACAGATGGCAACGACCGGTAGAGGCCAGCCAAACCTATTGCCTTGCCCTATGTAGACTTGTACCTCGAGATGCTCAAGCTTAAAGATTATTGTAGCAGCATACAATAGACGAATGGTCCATCTGACCCTGCAACCTGTCTCCAACAGCAGCTGTGAGCAAACATCCAGAAAACACTAAGAACAGGATGAGTATTTAAGAACCTTTCCCCAGGTATGCCCCATTCCTCTACTTTCAGCGAAAGGGATCTCCTGAACCAGTTAGTGTTTCTGGCTATTCAGTGGCCCCCAAATGATCCCTCATCCAACCACTTATTCTCTTCCAAAAGAAATTCTGGACAAAATTCAAGAAAGCAGATACTAAGCAGGCAGGCTGGAGCGAAGCTTGGCTTCAGCAGAGTGCAGACTAGTACTGACTGAGACCCATGTGGATATGTGGCAAAAACAGGAAGAGCAGAAATTACATATATGAGAAGCTTGCAGTCTGGGTTCCTCACAACGCTACAAGCTGTCTCATCTTCAGAACGAGGTGTATTTTTAGACCAAATGAAATGTAAATAAAAGCATTAACCTTATTCAAAACAGTACACAGTCAACAGGATCAAAACCAATATGAAAATAACTAGTTCAAGCTACAGGAAAATGATAAAACTTAACTTTTATTCATATTTGACTAATAAAGACATATACATACAAGTGAAACCAAAGAACATTAGCTTAGTACAATGGAGAAAAAGCTCCTTCCAGTGTGCCATTGAGCATCTTTCCAGACAGTTCTTCACTATCTTGGCTTCCCACTGAAATAGCTGGTGTAAATAATATTGTTACTGCTTTTCTGTACCCGTTTAAATCTTAACTGTATTGTCTGAACTTATCCCTCCATCAGAGGTTATTAATAAAAATGTCCCAGGGAAAATCTTGTTTCTGCCATATCTTACATATTTAACACAGCTCAGCTGAAAATTTAATCGGAACTGCGATATCAAGTCACACTGCGCCACCATATAATAAATTCTTATAAACTGCTTGATTAAAACAAACAACATGCACGTAGGACAAACTCTTCAAAGTCAGTTACTGATATTACACAACTAATCCCTGATTTCTCGTGTACAGTGGTTTGATTTAACTTTCAAAGGTGCAGATTATCACTTATTCTCACTGAATTTAGCAGTAGTCCTTATATTAGAGTGTTTAAGTTAGTTTTTGACAGTGCAAATTAAAATTAACAAATTATACCTAGTATTTCCTCTCTGCAGAAGGGAACTCATATGGTTAGTGGCTTTAATTATCATTACATAATTAGTTAAAGCTCTTTTTTCCAAGGATGCTACCTTTCAGAAAAGTCAGAATTTCAGGTTTATGAGAACATGTCGTGCAGACATTACTCCATGGTCATCACTGATCCTCCCATTTTAAATATATTAATTCCTTTTATGGGGGTCACATGGTTTCATGTCATTTGACATCTGGAGGTACTTCTGCAGTGAATATTATATCAAACCAATAAGTTTCACTAAAAATGTTCTTTTGACAAATCACTCCATTGCAGTAGAAAAATACCACCATTCAGAAGAGTTTCCCAAACAGCTCTTTTCTAAGCATGGTTAGCAAGGAACTATCTACTCAAGAGTTTAAAATTATAAAAAAAGTTCGATGTCACACTTTTTCTCTTCCAACCAAGCCTGGCAAAAACATGCTTATACATAAATTAGCATACAATCCACGCTTGCCAAGGAAAAAAAAAATTCTATTATTTTTGAGAGCAGGGTGAAGAAAGTACAACAAAATTCCTGAAATCATTTGCTGCTGAAATAATGCTGATTCTAGGTCTGTCTCAAGGGCACGGCTGATCAGTTGGTGGGAGAGATGAAATGTGATTTTCCAGTGATCACCACAGAGCTGACAGAGCTATGTGTAGTCTGAGGGGAAAAAAAAGGCAAAAAAAGCACACCTCTGTGCTTTCCAGTCTGCAGCAGTCTGACTTACAGGCTTTAACAAGTGGGCGGTGGTGTCTACAATTGTTAAAGCCTTCAGAGTGGTGCAGAATCCCATATATTGAGGTGCCCAAACACAGACTTGCAAAGCTCAGTGGTACTCACCTGCTCTACAAATGCTGGCCACAACATCCAAATGACATTCTGATAATCCACCAGAAAATAAATAAATAAATAGATAGATAAATAAATAAAGATCCCGTTGAGTTGATGAGCGACTCTGTCGGTCACTAAACCTGACACTTCTGTGCAGCACCATATTTCAGGGTCCTCTTTCATCCATACCCTGTGTGCTCTCAGGCTCTCAGCCACACACCATCTTAGGCAAACATTGTTTCCTATTTGTAGCAAATATAACCAACTCTACTGCAATTTTTCTCTGTTTGCACAGCCTGCTGACACAGGGATTTCCTAAAAACTAGGAGGAAATGAAGCACTAAGATCCCGTTGATATAATACCTGATTTGGGAATTTCTTCCATTATATCTGAAATTCACCTTTTGACACTTTCTTCTCTTTCACACCCATGCTGGAATAGGCAAGCCATTAACTGAGATACATCTGAATCTTGCTGCTTCCCAAGCACTAATTTTCTGTGCGATGGATTTTCAACATCATTCCCCACATTAGAAGCCTATTATAATTTTTTTATATGACTTAGCACCCCTGGACTTTGGTTCCTCACAGAGCGGGTTAGAGAGGATGCACGTGATCATTTAGAGATGTTCATAAGGGTGAAACTCAATTTGCAAAAGCAGGGAAGAAAATTAATTCACATTAATTTTTACTGACATATGTTAATTTATGGATATTTAAAATCATTAATCTAAAAAAGAGGTAAAAGGGATACAGAATTAAAGTACAAGCTCCAATACATACAAACCAAGGTACCAAATTGGAAGTCATGTTTACTGGGCTTTGTTTTCACTCGTACCCCATGCAGGGCTGCAGGGCCACCTTTGGTAAGATACCTTCCTCATCTCCGAGCACTACCCTTAAATTCTTTCTCCCACTACCTCTCCTTAGACTAGAAATCCCTCAGAGCAGAAATCACCTCAGCATGTTTGTACAGCAGTGAACAGAACAGCATCCTGCCTTCTCTAGATAACAGTGGAGTGTATTTATAAGCAGCGGTAAAAAAACCCAATGTGGCCCCTACAGCTCCTCCCAGACCGTGAACAATCGCAAAGGTAAAGATCACAGGACTGTTCATAGAAGCATAACTTGAGGCACAAAGTACTCCTTAAGATTGGGAAATATCTATACTTGGGAAGTCTGCATCCTGTTGAACCTTGCCAACGTGGCTGCAAGGAGGTATTTGCCCCAGCGTGAAACATGGCATTTGTCTGGCTGTAATACAAGGATGGCTCAGGTGGAAGCCTGGCTGCTGGGTCCTGAAGGTATCCTTGCCCAGATGTGGGACAAGGCCCACCACAGTGCAAAGACAGCTTGGTCTTTGCCAGGGGAGATACTGGCTTTTTTCCCAAAAAAACCTGGACACCTTGTATCTGTTTGCAGTGTATTTATATCCTCCCAAATAGGATAAGAGCCTGAATTGACTAGTCCTCACCTGTGGATTTCCAAATGCTAAAGATCAAGAAAGATATCCTCAAGTGGTAGATGCAGGGGGGAGGGATTTCTTTCTAAACTCAAGAACTGTAAATCCACTTTCTTGACCTCTTTTGGCTCCATCTCCTTTGCCACTACAAGCATGCCCTCTACCTTCAGTGCCTTTTTCTTAAAAAAAAAAAATTCTCATGAGATCACTAAGCTAATAAAAAAGGGGTTTTATAAATCTGGCAAGTCACAGTAGTGTTATGAGACTGAAAAATATCAATCTACTGAGGTAGTGAAGAAGAAGGGTGAGTTGGAGGCAATTATAAAATGTTAATTTGACAGCAAAGGCACAACTTTTGAAGGAAAGAACAGTATAAGGCAGACAAATAGAAAAAGGAGAAAAAGTGTAGCATGAGCTTATCAAAGAGATCATAGGAGTAGTTGGTCGCTTTCTAAAAGATAACACATTTTCTAGACAAAGGACACGCAAGAATGGAGACTATTGAAACTTCAATAAAGCATTGGTTATAGTGTCACAGGGGAAATACTAAAAATGGAGAAAATGGGGATTCGCAGAGGGATTGAAAGCATTTATGAAACCAACTAAGAGGCAACAGATTGCACTGGGGAGGGATGAACCAGTCTGGAAGGTAAAAACCTGGTTTGGGGAATAATTTTCTGTATTATTTAAATTAATAGCCTCTGCATGACTTCTGGAGCATATCGATGTGATTTGCTTATGATACAGTGTTGGAATGAACAGCCATTCCATGGCAAAGTTGTCACATTTTGCAGCCAAAATAAGCTGAGGGGAGGCCTGAGTGATGGAGCTGAGCAGGGTCCTGTGCAGTAATTTGGGACTGCTGATGAAAAAACCTGCTGCGAGTTCTCTGCTGAAATGATGGCAGGAAGCAACTCAGGAGGACAGGCTAATAGTAAAATGGTTTCAAACCACCTGTCTGAAGGCACTGTGAGACAGCCAAACCTCTGGACCTGACAGTGAATGATCGACGGGACTCCCATGGGATGGGCATAGCCCGGAAAGCAGGAGGCAGCTCAACTGCCACCACAGTCTCCTGTGGTCAAGACAGAAGAGGGTATGGGACTAGGGCTACTTGAATAAGGCTAGTGGCCAGCCTGGTTTAGGAGAGGAAACTAAAATAACTTGCTGTGTTTTTTGTAGCAAAAGCAAAGCTGAGATGGCACACAGCTTCCCCTCATCTCTCAGAAAAATCCAAAGGTGGCAACAGAAATCACTGTTAACATAAATATGGATAGATCTCTCCACCAGAGATACATCTAGCCTGAAAGAGTGATGGTTTCTAACAGGAAAGGTAGCAGACCCTTGCAGTAGGAGTAAGTTGGGACATAAAGATGAAAACTGAGAAAGCAAAGATTACATCTTTTTTTTTCCCCCATTGCAGCACATTGCTTTCATTAAGCTGTGGAACCTGCAACACTGCTTCAGATTTCTGGAATACATTGAAATTGTTACATGGTTTTCTCCAAACATTTTTAAAGACAGAAAGTATTTCCCATTTTAAACTCATACTCTTGAAAACTGAGAAAGCTTTTCTTCTGTAATTAAAATTGGATGTATCATCCAAGGGGAAAAAAAAATAAAATGAGCATGAAGACACTCTCTTATGCCTGAATAAAAATAACTATATTGATACAACAACACCGAGGCAACCTACACTAGAAAATTGCTTGGAACATGGTGCTAAGAGGAAAACTCTCACAAAAGCATCAGTCCCGCTCTGATCCCTCAGTCCTGAGCCACCTGGGAGTCCTGCAAAGCCCCATCCCACAGCAAACACGAGAACAAGACTGACAGGTGTACTAAGAACTGGCAAATTAAATAGAGGAAAAATAAAATCTCTGCCCTCTCTAACCTTGTTGTGCTTCACAAGCTATAAAGGACCCTTGTTTTCCTCCAGGAGATAAGACGCTTATCAGCTGTCTATTCCTTTGCCAATGGTCCTGCTATGCTATAGGCATCAGCCTGTAGTATGATAGTTTCTTTCAAAGATACTTTTACTGGTACACACCTAAGTGAACTTTCAGCAAATGGTTTCAGCTTATAACTAACTCTGCAAAGGGCTTTTGTGCCCAGAAACATACTACTATTTTTCAACTGTATAAGCTGGTTTAACAAAAGATGCTATTCCTGTTGAGAGCATCCTTTACCCATCAGACAGGATGGCTCACAAATCTTTCAGGCTACAGAAGGTGATCTCTCTGGCTATGCAAATTGAAAAAGTTGTGATGTCATCTGGACAAAGATGCAGAATATAGTTGGAGTTCCCTCATTTCTCAAAAAACACACAACTACTTGATGGAGAAATTTTGAGGTTCTAAGTTTTCCTGTAGTTCAGGTAGGCTTTCACAGCAAAAAATGCTTCTTCCCATCACAGAGCACAGTAATTCCTCTAATGCCGTCCACATAAACAGGATTTAAGATAAACCAATAACAAGTTAGACACATAAACCCAAAACTTAAATCTAGTGTTCTGAACTTCATCTCTAGGGAAAGGTTTGGTTTGCTATCCAACTTGCAGGAATAAAACACAGTAATAATCCTCCTAGGATGTGTAAGGCATAGCAGAAGCTTCAGATGCCAGCACTCATTTCCTGCTTCATCACAGAGGAGCTGCTTCATTTCTTGTTATTTATGAAATTTCCCCCCATGCATTTTGATGGTTTCCTCATGGCCAAGTCTTCAGAGGAGCTGGTAAAAATGTTCTGACTCAACAAATCATCCTCGTGAACAATGAAGTTTCAAGATAAATAAATAAATCCATTGCCATTCATAAAAATGTCACTTTTGATAGGATTGTCAGATTTTCTGCTGATTAATGAAAAAATACTTTTAAGTAATTTCTGGGGATTTTCTGTCTTTAGAAACAATAGAAATTTGGGATTATTTCCCTTTTACACATTTGTATCTGGACAGAAGAAAGCCAAAAGAAGGGGAAGCACAGATTAACGCTCTCCCTCTCTCACACTGTGTTTCAAGGTGTTAGAGGAGGAAAATTAAATACCAGTAACTTGTGATGGCCTGAAATTTCCACTATTAAAAAATATGAAGGCACAAAATTAAATGGATCCCCCTTTAATACACTGCCCATTTGCCAAGTATTGAAAAGGCATGTATGTAAAAAGTGAAGCAGCAAAACAAATGACACATAGGAATGCCTATTAATTTCAATAACAGCCAAGCGAATAGAGAAGAGGGTGACCAACTCTAAAACAGAAGGACACAGATGGTAACAGGAATGGGATTTTTGAAGAGAGGAAAGACTCCAGTCCTTCCATTTCTCCTTCACTTTCTGCACAAGCAGCCATAGACATTTAAATAAGTCATCTACAGTGCAGCAGTAGATGTGGATGTTGACACAATACAGTTCCCAGGTCCTGGCTTAATTCAAAACACCACAACCTAGCGCGGCCCCTTGAAGGTTCATATATGTAATGCACTGCTATGTACAGGGCAGAGGTATCTACCAGTGCTAAGTCCTGGGGACATCTAGAAGAAATTTACTTTTCTCCATGGCATAGGTTAGCATTTTGTGATGTCATTTCCAAGTACGCTGTTTCACAAGGTTAAAACTGCTCAGTCACGCACCAGTTAAACCCTGGATCAATACTAAGAGGGATTTACTACCTGCCTCAGTGCATACATCTGCAGTGATCAAAGCCTGTATTGGAAAAACTGGCACTTTGAGCACAGTCTTTCTTTTGTCCATTAAGGGAAGGAAATGCATTCATTTCAAGCCTAGATGTGAACATATGTGAAGTGCAGCTATTAATATCTACATCTTCATGTAAACATAAACAGCAGTGAATACAGCCAGTGAATGTTTCCCAGATGGGTAGAATTAGTAAACTATAGAAAAAACACCTATTTTTGTCTTCCTCCAAAATACAAAGTATTTTGTTCAAGTAAATATTTTCCCAGAAAAATACCTCCTTTAGAAATTTTAACCTGCTTTTCTCAAGTTTATTATATGAATTTACATATATTTACATTTTTAAAGGTTTTGTTAGTTCAGTTTGGGTACACAGGTAGTTTGCAAGCAGCTGGAGATAGCAAAAATAATCAAAGCAAAGCAGACCAAGGCAGTGCTTATTGCACCTGGATAGCTACCTCACTTGACAGCTGACACCGCCTCCTGTCCCCCCACAAGGCTGGAGCAAGCAGCAAAGCCTTCTCAGATAACCCACATCGCTGCCAAGACAAGTCTTCATGCAACCAGGCTGCAAATCACAGGACTGACCTGTATTTCTCAGAAATAATAGGACAAAAAAGAGGGGGCTTAATAAGCAAGCACCCTTGCAAACAGGATATTGGGCACCCGAGCTGCTGGGCTCTGTGCTCAGCAATAGGATTTAGAAGTGAACATTTTGCTTTCTTTCAAACAAGCTTTTCTATTTGTTGACTTCCTGCTCTTCCAGAGAAAACTGCTGCTCAAAGTGCTTGCTAGAGCATTGAAGGCAAACACAGAAAACAGATACAAGGGGAAGGGGGTCTGACGTGGATGCTACATGAAATTCATGCTTTCAAAAGAGCTTGGCTACTTTTCTCAAGAGGAATTGCAGGGAACTGAATATTTTGGGAAATTTGGCTCCTGACACCACAGTAATATATATATAATATGTATTATATATATATATAGTATACATAAATGATATATAATATATATATTATATCTATATTATATATAGACATATATAATATTTTCTCCCGTGCTTTACACAGAATCACAGAATCACAAGGTTGGAAAAGACCTTTGAAGATCATCAAGTCCAACCAAACCCGTCCTAAGCTAAACTATACCCCTAAGTACCTCATCTACCCTTTTTTTTGAACACATCCAGGGAAGGTGACTCAACCCCCTCCCTGGGCAGCCTGTTCTAGGCCCTGACAACTCTTTCGGCAAAAAATTTTTTTCTAATGTCTAAACTAAACTTGCCCTGGTGCAGCTTCTTGCTATTTCCCTTGTCCTATCTCCTATCACCTGGCTGAAGAGACCATCACACACCTCTCCACAACTTCCCTTCAGGTAGTTGTAGGTGGTGATAAAGGTAGTTGTAGGTGGTGTTTTATTACTGATATAATGGGAAACACATTTAGGCCAATTTGGACTGTTTCCCCCTCCCACCTAGTTCCTACACTTTATCTTGCCATCTAAAGATCTGGGGGACCAGCAGGAATTTTTTGACTGACGGCAACTTGGATTTGGATAGGGCTTCTCATTTTCATCTCTCTCACTGCTCTTCTCTTCCATGGAACCTTACATTGTCAGTTAAGTCCAGCATACAAGCAAGAATGAAAACAAGAGAATAAACATTCCCTACACGCACACCAAGAGATTATGTAGATGTCCATCCTGTTGCTTACAAAAGGTGGTTCACTACCTCTAATGGGTCTCAGTGGATCTATGAGGGAAAGTCAGGAAAAGGTACTGAAGCTTCTGACCAAAACCTACCGACAGTTAGTTTGACCAGTGTGGTCCTCTGCAGATGGTGGAGAAAGTCTTCACTGAAGCTTTAACTGCCTTCCTGCTCCAAATCACTGCTAAGAGTTAAATTTCTCTGCCCTAAGTATGAATTAACATGCTGAAAAGACTGACTCTGATGGGATGGAAACGCCAGGTTTATTTACTGAGCCCAAAACACTCTTTCTCAACGTGTATTTGCAAACTGGTAGTTGCATAAGAGCAAAAGGAGCCCTGAGAAGTGTGTGTGTGATAATCACAGCATAATCACTGCTGATGAAACTTGATGTTCTTCCATAATCGCTGTAATTTTAAGTGGATTGAGTGCCATTTAAGTGACAAGAGTGTTATGATGGATGAAATATACGCTTCCAAAGTTATATCAGCTTCTTTGACATTCATGGCATGGAATGCTTAGTGGCATTTAATGTTTGTAAATCTTTAGAAATAAGTTAAATATGTTAATTAGCACTGGAAAAATCTCTCAAACTGAAGTACTTGATGACTGCATCACAGTTGTTGCCAGTGTTATATTCTCTTCTATATATCCACAAAGTAAGCATGACATATCAGGTCAGTGATTACACTCAGGATTTGTATTTGTTTTGTTCTGTTAGTCCTTCCAGGGAAGTCAGTAAGCTGGCACCCAGTTTGCACTAGCTGCTTTCCCCTCTCCATATTTTGGGTGCCCTGACATATTGGTACTGCTCCTGCCTTAATCTGAGAGGGCTTGCATCCGTGCAAAGTGCCGTATGCTCCCACTGTCATCCTCTTGCACACATGACTAAGCACAGCAGACAGCTGGTTTCAGCAGAGACCCACAGAAAAGCAGCCCGAGCTTTGCCACCGTGCCAGCAGACTCAACAAGCAGGGCTCAGGGCACGACCAGCATTTCCATCCTCTCTCCCAGATGCATTGGATCATCTCTGAATGTCACATGGGGCAAAGATCCAGGAGAAATGGCTCCACTGCTTTAATCCAAGCTCAAATAAATGGGATCAAGAAGGTGTGTGTGGGGGGGGGGGAACGGGGACGACTGGGCATACACCAAGTATTATCTGATGGCAGCCTGAAACGTATCATAGTCAAAACGGGTGACAGAACAAGACAACTATTATCGATGGCATTGTTTCCAGGCATACAGGCCACAAAGCAGCTTGCTGGAGAGAAACCATCTGCTAGCTGTCCCTCAGAGGAAGCGCTCCCCATTTCTGCACCTCTCCCTCTGCAAACTCCAGCAACAGATTTCACACCCCAAAATCATTTCCTGCCTAGAAACAAAAATCAAATTTCTTCAAATGTAACGTGAGACAGTTGTTCTGAACTAGGAACAGAAGTTATCAGCACAGGGCAAGTGATCAGGATATGAAATAACTCAGCAACATATTCCTTTCTTGAACTCTCAGCAACAATTTCAAAAATTATCCAGGTGAGATTCTTCTAAGGATTGTGTGCAATGAACAACAGCAATGGTAGGTCAAGGCAATTGACTTCTTTACAACTTAAAAAATCCTGTCTGAAAATTACTTGGGGTATTACTTAAGCATTTTAAAAACAGGTAAGATATCAAAATGAAGCAGAACATTTTGTAGATTAAGCCTTTGCAGACCCCTCATGATTACTTTCCTTCCCCTTATTACTAGCTTCTTTAGAAGGCAAAATTACTTCATTTTACAAAACTGGCACCCCCAACTTCTTATTTCAAGTAGAGGCAAAGACAGTTAAAGGTGCACATGCATGACCAGTCTGCAAGAAGCACAGATTATCTGACAGGTACATCCAGCTGCTAAATGAAGTCTTCCTATCCTTAAGCTTGCAAGAAATCATCCTCAACACTAAGGCCCAAAACAGCCCCACTCTGCTAACAGGGTGAGGAAAGTCAGGATAGAAAACCATAATCCGTTTTAATCAGCACATTGGGCATTGACCAGAAACACAGCTTGCCAAAACCAGACCTTAGCACCATTGCCCAAAGCGACCTGAAATTCATGAAATGAGTTATTAATAAATGCATTTATTTGCTCCATTGTCCTAACTGTCATCAGCTCACAAGCTGCAATTCTGATTTTTACAATTTGAGCTTAAAGCCCCATTTTCCAGAGTCCTCATTAAATTTAGGCAGGCTCTACACAGTCAGACGAGCCCAACTACCTGGCCTGAATCAGGGATGTGGCCTCAGATGTAAGGAAGAGACTAAAGAGCATCCTGGTTTGGCAACAAAAAGCATTTACATTAAAGCAGCTTCATTGACACTGAGAGGAATTTCATAACTCAAGGTAAACTATTCACAAGGATGTTTGCAGGATTGGGTCCTACCCAATTCCAGACCAATGAGAGATTCATAATGCTGATATTACCTTCAGAATATTTCCCTTGTAGGCTGAGCCCATTTCCATCAGATATAGACTACATTTTACGAGGAAAGTATTGGCAGCTTTGATATGAAGAAAAATCCTCTGGGCTGTATCATTCCCTGTAATAAAATAAACTAAGATAGAAGCGAAATGGAAACCTGGAATAAGTAAGGCAACCAAACTGCATCATAAAAGCTATTTACAGGCTTGAAATAATCAGATCAAAGTGTAAGTCAAAAAGTTTTGCAGTTAAAGGTACAGTTTTCTAAACCAGCTCAATACAAGAGTCAGAGAGAGGTTCTTAAATGATCTTAGTCCCAATTTGAAGCTCATGTAGCTTGACACTGGTTCCACGCAGGTCTTGGTGCTTGGCATGGCAGCTGCTTGAGCTGAGCACTTCTAAAGACCCAAATGAGTCTGAAATGGCAGTCTACTAATCTTTTCCCCTCTGTCCTTCAGGTACAGAATTGCCCTGCACAGCAGGCAGGCAGGCAGTCATATTTGCCTGTGTTGGAGCTAATAGGAAAGAATAATGTTCCTGTTGAAGGTTGTCACCACTAATGCGACCCTGTCTTCATTTGTGCCCTTAACCCAAATCTATGGACTATTCAGTCTGCCCTTTCTAAGGCTGAAGCAGGAACTTCATTTGCTCCATCCAGCAAGCAATAAACTACCAGCTCAGAAATGGGTTTAATAACATTAACAGGAATAACCAGCCCTCTGATTATTATTACTTGAACACACTCCTGATGCCAACATGGTTCTGAGATGTTCCCATGCCTCATCCTGTTTTGTAGCTATGCTAAAAATGATAGAAAGTACTTGCAAGACAGAGGGTTCTCAGCACTGTTTCTGTGGTCCCAGTCACCCCAGCAGTTAACCACGTACTTCATTCCTAGTATCTGATTTGGTCTATTGCTCTCAATGCAGTACTGCAAAAGCTCACAGCTACATAATGCATAAAGGATGGCCAGATCTGGTTTTCTCACAAAAAGATGTAATTTTTGAGAAGAGAGGAAGAACAGGGTATATGGCTCATGAGATATATTACTTTAAAAAGGGAAAAGAAAGGAAAAAAAAGGGGGAAAAGTTAAGAATACTTTAATGCGATATGTCATTTTCCACAAGAATTTATCATAACTCTACTGAGATCAGCAGGGACTTTGACATTGACTTTAAGAGGGATAATATTTCACCCTGAGTTCTCAGACACTGATCTGATCAAGTTAAGGTTTGAACATGTCATTTTTCTGTTTGTAAAAAGAAAAAAAGAAAAGAAAAAAAAGAAAAAACCCAAGCCATTCTATTCTCACAGAGCTAACTCACCAAGACAAATTTCTAACTTCAAAGATTTTTTTATTTTAATCCTTTTCAGAAGCTAATGGCTTCATTTGATAATATCTAAAAAGTTATAAAAGGAGTCTCAGCGGTATATTCTTAAATGTATTTATTTAAAACTTCCATCACAATACATCCTT
Organism: Zapornia atra; assembly: GCA_013400835.1. NCBI lineage: Eukaryota > Metazoa > Chordata > Aves > Gruiformes > Rallidae > Zapornia > Zapornia atra. The sequence goes on from VZTU01022686.1 coordinate 41,232, forward strand.
CCTACCTGTACTTGTGGCAGAGATAGGGTCAGGCACCCAAAAACAGAAAAAGAGATGATGAAAAGTACTTTTTCCCTCAAGACAATCTGCAGAAAATGAAATCTCAAAGAAAATGAGCATTTGCAGAAAATTAAAATGCTGGTGGTTTTCATGGAAAATTGAAAGTGTTAAACTATTCACTCAGTGAGTTTTTTAGCAGTAGCTTTCTCTGTCTCAGCCAGAAATGTAGTGGTTCAGAGTGCAACAGGGCAGGCGGAATCATGGCCAGTTAGTTAAGCTCTCTGCACTGCTCCTAAGAGTATCTCCCATGCTATTTTCTTATGAGAGTCACTAAAATCAATCAATTAAACATAAAATATATTCTGAATAGCTGGGGCTGCAACCAATAAGGATCGTAAGAGGAAAGCTGGCTAGAGATCCAAAGGGAGGAATAGTTATAATAGTTATAATAGTTATGTCCACCATCTTAAGCAGAAAGAAGAATGCTGTTGCCTCTGCTTAGTTGTGGTACAGCCACATTTCAGAAGTGTTACTGCAACCATAGAGAGGATGAAGGCCTTTCTGTATAACTTAATGGCATTCGGTACCCAGACGTCGTAGATGTATGACTTGTAAGCTCCTTGTAAAATCCCAGTGAACACAATGGCTGTAAGCAGCACCAAGTCTCTAGTGCCAAATGCCCTGTGCAGACTTGGTATCCCTGGCCCAGTTGTGGCATGGGTTTGTTATCCTTACCACAGACAGGCTTTTCCTATCCAGAGAAGGGGATACTACCATTTATTTCACAGAGGTGTTCAGATACTGTTTCCCTGGAAATGGCAGAATTTTTGAGAAAAGTCAAGGAGATATAAATCTGAAATCAGTAATGAGAAGACACGCAGTGATGCCCACACCTGTTCTTCTTTTGGGATTGTGACCAGCTGGAGCACATTCATGCTGTACCATTTAGGCAAGGCATCATTTTTGTCAAACATGAAAATGCCTTCAGGCAAAATAACCCTCTCTTCCCACCCCAGTCTCATTTGTAATTCTCAAAGATCACCATTTGGATAATAAAATGGGGGAGCCCCCAGGAAACGTGTAAATAGTCCCAATAAAATTCACAACATCACAGGGCAGAAAATTCCCAGGTGAGATGGTGCACTAAAATTGGATCAGGACCCTGACTGAGCCATATTATTTTTACCAGAAGTGGAAGGAAGAACCTCACTAAGGCAACAGGAACAGAAATTATCCTTTTCGAAGACAACCAAGGTGGCTGAAATATAGATAAGACTACACACTGCACATGAAACACAGCATCATGTCTGTATTGAAGTCAGGAAAATACCTTTTAGGACTGGAAATCTCAAGTTTTACCCTCCAAACTACACTATGAGCTCTTCCCTTTCAAATCCAGGAATCAAATCAGGAAATCAGAAGAAAATACTTGAAGGACACTACTGGATACACATGCACCTAACATGTGCACGTTAAGGTAGCCACCCCCTTCCTATGGGTGCAGACTTGCCCCATATATGTTACTACTGCTTGAAGTCTGAGCCTTTTCCAGCTTGTCTTGTGAGTGAGGCTGGCTTGGACCACGCTCCAGCTGGAGAAAAACCTGTGCTTTCGTTTAGTGAAAAAATACCATAGTTGTGAAATTTGCTTTTGTGGCAGGGGGAAAAAAAGAAAAAGGAAAAAAAATATAAAAGGAGAGTCCTTTTGAAAGTTCTCATTATAGGGTGTGAGGTAGAACCCCTGAGCTGGCACCAGCCTCCTAATTAATCAGGGATTGCAGAAATCCTGGCAAAAGTCCCCACTCTGCTGACTTACCTCTGGAGGTTTTGACCTGGAAATGGAAAAAATTTGAATTTTGTTCGTTCCGCCTCCAGTCAGAACTCAGAATAACCAAGTCCCTTTGAAACTCTATTTATAAATGTTGCACGTAAAATATGCACACACAAACTCCCCACACACACACCATAGTTTCTACCTCAAAACCACATAGACCTTTTTTCAGGATAGTGCATTGGGGCTGAATCCTGTAAAATCAAGCAAGGAGAGAGAGAGGGGGGGAGAGAGAGAAGAAGAAAGCGGGAGGGATGACTTGTAGATAAAGTGTTTTCTGAGCAGGAAATCAAGATTCCAGCCTGGGTATACTGTTTATTGGTATCCTGTGTCCAGGCAGCTGATGAAGATGTTTCTGGAAGCAGCAGAGCCTTGAAACATCATCTGCATGCAAAAATTTAATTTTGCATTTAAAGCTTTCCTGATATAGGGTGTCATTGTTTACATCAAAGTAATTTCTTTCAAATGGGAACTGTCTTCTGGATTTCCTAAACTATTTACAAACAGAGGGTGTATTTTTCAAACTCATCTCAAATGTTTCCTGTTCAAGATTAAAGCCACATTAAGGCAGCCATTTATAAATATTCGCCCATATAGCTGCTCTCTGGAATTCAGTTTAATTTCTGCCCTCACTTTTAATAACTTTACATAAGTGAAAAAGTTTCTCATTTCAACTGTACCTCACTTGAGAGTCTCCTTGTTTCCTCCTGGCCATTAGACTGGTTTGTTTTTAATACACTGCTACTTTACAACTGCCTTTCTGGGCCTTGGGCTTTGGTAAAGTTTGGCTATGATTATAATTATCCTGTTCACTTCCCTCCTCCCTTGAATGTGTCAAGCTCAAATTTTTTGCTTCCCCTCTTCACTGTGGTCTTGGTGGGTTTTGTTATAATTTATTTAGCAAGTCATCTCACTCTGCCCCAAATGCTAGAACACTTTACAAACCTAGAAAGCAGTTAGTTCATTTTTCATCCTGAGGTACACTTCACCCATAGAGATTAGTAAGCACAGTGGCTGTTTGTGCTTAGCTAGTGTTCAGACAATGTAGTATTCAAGAAAATCAGAAGATTTTTCCAAGACAAACCAAAACTGTATTGGCCAGCTCTCATAGCGTCTGGCACTTCTTGGGAAAATCAGCAATGCCAATCCCTGCCACTGCAACCAAACATACTTCTATCAACCTTTTTTTATCTATATTTTTATCAGCCCTATAATTTCCAGGAGAAGAAATTAATCGAAGGGACGAGGTCTGCAAATCAGGAGGCTGGAGTCATGGACACAACCAGGGGAAATCCAAATCGCCACAACCAAAGTGGGAGCTTTACTTATGGCATAGTTCTTGGGGAGAGGAGCTGCCACCTTTCCCTCTCTATGGTTCACGCCAGGGGGATGCCACTCCTGCTGCTGCTCATTTTGCTTATTGGCTGAGCAGAGTTCAGCTTTCAATAAACTCGTCCAACTTCAAGTGACATCCAGTACAAACCTCTTTTTCCTCCTCTTTTTTCTCTCCCCTTTCTCCTTTGCCCATAAATCAAAGAAGAAAGGATCAAATGGACAAAACAACAAAGTGGTAAAGTGCTCACTTCAGGGTTGTAGCCAATCTAATTAATTTTTCATTTAGGTCTGATGTATTAGAGGCCAATCAATCAAGGATTATGTTTACAGAGTTGTAGAAAGAGAGGAGACCGAGTCCTCATTTGTTGTCTGGGCTGTCCAAATTAGTCAGTTAAATGATCCTGGGGGAGATCATAAAGGATATGAATAGGTTCTTGTAAGTACCTTTCTTTTAATTACAGACCAAACAGTCAACACTTCCCGCAGTCCTTGACTTCCCGCCCGAAGGGCAGAGCTGGCTTCTTGGAAGCCAGAGGGACAGTTGTGACTTCTGCCACCCACCTTTGGGACAGTGCAGAGATTCTTTATCTCTAGGAGCATCAAAGCAGCCCATCAGGCTCAGGACACATACCCAGCAGGAGCATACAGTAGCTGGTGCCCAGCAGGTCCCACCAGACTCCATAGACTCCAGTCTTTCTTAATTCTTAGGGAACGGAAAAAGGAGTATAAAACTGCAATCAGGCCTCATTTTAAGGAGTGGCTATATCTCCAGAAGGGTACAAAGAGGTTTTAGGGAAAGTAGAGTCAAATCTGACTGTGCAAAATGACTTAAAAGCCCTTTTTGGAGGTGATTTAGCAGGTCATGCACACAACAGTCACTCGAGCGCTTTGTTATTGCAGCTTCCATTGCTTAACTTTAACAACAGCATTGACAGAAGCCTTCTGGCTTATTCCCCCAAAAGTGCAAGACTTTTGTGAGGTATCGTTTTGTCTTTTGTAACTAGCTGGGCTACACAGGCAGTATACAACTCTTAAAATATTAATGGTCCTTAATAGCAAAGAGTCAATGTAGTAACAATCAAGTAGACGGATGGCTTCATAAACACAGGAGGAAGATGAGAGGAAGAGAGTCACTCGGTCAACTGACATGACCTTTTCCTACAGTCATTTCATATAGGAAGTTCCTAAAGACCTTTTTAGACCTGAAAAGTCACTTTCCATGTCTGAAATCCTAGTGGGGCACAGGGCTTCTATTGACATACGCTTCTTGACACAGAGCAATATAGAGTAAGTCCAAAAACAGCTCCTCTGCCCTGCAAAACAAGTGCTGAAATGCAGACCTAACACCTACAATGTCCAATTTGCACAACAGATGCCAGGCACAATAACTAGAGCTTACTGGTGTAATTGTGACATTCTTTGAAAATATGGCCCACTGTAATCACTGAAGTTAATCTGCACTGAAAATCCAATGTTTAGAGACACACCAATACCATAAAATTGTCTACACTGGAACAGACAAAACCAGACTTAAGCCAGAAAAATCCATTTAAGAATATCCATACTCACATACTACAGTGATGTGTGGCACCAACATCACAGGTCAACACACATGTCTTGATTTTAAAAAAATGCTTTGGATTGGTGGATGACATGATCCTGTGTTTTGTGCAACTAGTTATTACCATGTCTAGTAAACAGAAATCGAGTTTAGGCAAAGCCTGCCTCTGTTGCCCTTATGGGGGATATCAGCTGGCCTTTACTGACAGTTATCCTGGGCAGGCAGATAGGGAATAGCTGTAATTACTGCAGCAGGACAAGGTAAAAAGTGTTGGGGTCTTAGTCCACTAAGAAGAGAATAGATAAAAATGACTTGTTCTCAAAGGGATGGTGATGCAGTAAAGAAAGGCGTTTCCCCAGGGCTTGCAGTGATTTTGTGATCAGTTTTTTTCTACTATTTTTTTCCTTCATACAAAGGTGTGTTGCCACTCTTGGTGAAGGTGCAGTAAACATGCTGCCTGGTCCCCGCTCTTGGGGCTAAGTTGTAGTTGTGCCCTAAAACTGGACCTTGTGCGAAAGGGGAGTGGTTTCTGGTAGACTTATCAATACCTAGGGCACGCACAGTACGTGCTTAAAGCTTCTATTGCTTTAATGTGAGTATTATAAACTAGAGATGGGTGAGCCTCTGTTACTGTATTTCTGCAGGAGACCCAGCCTCATAAAACACACCCAGTGAACTCCTGAGATATTTAAGGAACAAAATGAAAAAGGAGAGGCTTTTTCCTTGCCTCCTAGCCACTAGCCACCCACAAAGCCAATTGATAGCTAGTTTTCCTTGGTGCCTGTGCTGGGAAACAAGGGATTGAGTAATTTGACCCCACTCCAGGGGCTGACATGAACTGCTGTGTGGTTTTCCTCCACTTAATGCACATGATGAACGTGATCTACAGGCAGGAATAATGGCTCTGTGGCAGATGGGGATGTCTTTTGGGCTTATGCATGTGCATCCGCATGAGCATTTGTCTGGCAGGGGAAAAACGTGAATCTGCAGTTCCTCCGTGCAAGGTGGCAGCTGCTCAAAGTCATGCCAAGGAAGAGCCGTAACACGATGCTGTGTGGTTTGGTGTCTGCTGTAATAGAATTTATGATGAGATGGGTGGCTATCAGTCCCCAAAGCCATAATAGAAATCCCTATGGACTCTAATGAGCAATCATTTTCCAGTCACATTACAGCTGTAATGCTGTATATAGGTTTTAGCCTTTTAATTACCAGTCTGGAATAAAGCTTTACCCCAGTGTTCGTGTTCCTCAAAAGAAACTGCCTTTGAAGTGACATAAATCCAAATTGTTGGGCAGAGAAACTTACTTTAATCCTTGAGCATTTATACCACCTTTTTTTTTAATAAGACAAAAAAATTATTAAAATAAAAGAGTTTAAAAAAAAAAAAAATGCAAAGTATTAACTCCCTCCCATTTGTGAAGCTATTGATCAAAATGCTAAGGTGCCAGTAAAAAGTCAATCCAGCCCTTCCTGGCAAGAGCTGTCAGCAAGGCCTTGAAAAACAGTGGTTTCTTATCTTTGCACTTGGGACTGTGCAGGATGGGAACTAAATGCAGTTGTCAAGCTAAGTGCTTCATTCTCCTTGCTTTATTCAGTCCCCCACGTACCATCTCTGGAAGAACACTTGGGTATTTCCCACCAATTCCTTCCAACAACAACCTAGTCCCTTTCTGTCTGATGGAGGGCAGAGAATGGAGTGTGGACATCAGGGTAACAGAGGCAGGCTTTGCCTATACTCAGTTCTAATTTACTGGACACTGAAATAATTGGCTACACAGAACACAGGAGCATGTCACCTACTGATCCAAAGCAATGTTTGGCAAATTTTTTGTGGGCTGGCCTGCAACCCATTAAGTCCCCAGTTTCCAAGAAGACGTGGCACAGGCCTGGTGCCAGGAAGTATACGGCAGGGACGGTGCATCAGGTGTGCTCAGACAGCAGGTGGTGTGCCACATGGTGGGCTAAATGATGTGACAGTTGTCATGTGAAAGATGACAAGAAACCAATGGGGGTGGACCCTCCAGAAGATAAGTTTGAACCTATGGAAGCTGACTGAGCTCCAGCAAAGGTAGCAGGGCACGCAGAAGAGGTATCAGTACAGCAGGCCTGCATATGTTTCTTTGCCCATCAATAAAAAAACTGTGGAGTTTTAAGTGTTGCTTGAGTTCTTCTTACCAATGCTGCACCGTGTCCTTCCCTAGCCCTGGAGCCTCAAGATGTGGTTTCTCTTCTGCATGGAGTGCAAGCAAGAGGGAGAGGAGGGACTGACTACCCTGGGGCTATTGCACAGGGGTGAAAGCTCAAGCCTGACACAAGGCCACCAAGGTCATTGAGGACCTGAAGGTAGGTTTTATGCAGTCTGAGGCCGAGAAGCCTCACAGGAATTGCTACCAAAATGTGTGGCTGAAGATGGACTCATATGCCTTAATTGCCCCATGATGATGCACGAAGACTAACACCAGCTTAATCACAGAAGCTATGTAGAAATGGTAGACAGAGGGAAGGAAGGGGCATAATAAACTCTGCTACACGTTCATGGCTGCAAGCCCCAAGAGCACCCCCACCTGCAGCATACGCAACCTTCCCTAAGCTCCTTAGCCAATACAGAATTAGCACTAATGCTGCAATGACATAGGCATACAAATCTTGCTGATTTTTAAAATTCAGTTTGGAGTATAATCATCAGCCTTGGTCATCCAAGGAGCAGAAGTGGGGGCTTGCCTTAAGAGACAACCTTTACCACATCTGAAAGGCACTCCTTGCAACTGTGAAGCCTCGGGAACTTATTCTTCTTGAGAATAAAGAAATATTCAGAGCTCATTTCTGAAAATTCTGAAATTTTCACGCCGGCCACATCAGCACATTAAGCAGACCATGTGCATCTGGTAGGGTAGTTGATTGACATTTCTGACAGAGGGCCTCATGTACCAGCCTAGGCTTGGCAGGTCAGAAGTTTTTTAGTTATGATTTTAAGTAGAAACCTGAAAAACTTATGTTTCTCATAACAGCATCTGACACCATACAAAGCTAAACTGTTTCTGTATGCATTTGCCCTTTGGTCTTTCATAAGGACTGTTCATCCTATATGAAATCAGAACAGGAAGAAAAAACGCCACAGAGATGAAAGGAAGAAGGAAACCCATTCCATGGTATGATAACCCCCTTCAATATCCAATATAGAAAAGAAATTGCTACCCACCAAGAGCAGATGTTCCTTACAGCTCTTAAACACCCATCAAACGCTAAGTCCCTGGTCATACACATACTTCCTCACAGCTTTGATCTCTAATGTTACCCATGTGAATAATTTCAGTTACTTATAACCTAGAAACAGGCACCTGTTATTATTTAGATTCCAGGTAGGGATTTGGGCTCAGCTTTACCAAGGTATATATAAGATACCTGCATACATACAGGAAAACAGACTGACTTCCAAGACCTGTGAGCTACAGCTTGCCATTGCAAAATGGACTTTGTCTCACAATGTCACAGGCTCACCCACCCTAAACAAGTTCAGAGGACTTTGTCTCAAATGATACTTGAAACAGCCAAGTAAACTGAAAGGCATTAAAAACACTTTTGAGCCCCTGCATAGGATTTCCCAAAGAACCTGGTTAACACACATCCTTCTGTATTACCTGGCTGTTGTTCCCTATTACTAAAGCCTATTTGAAACCAAGTCCTGATTTTAATTAAACAGGATATCACATAAAGTATCTGGGTGCCAGCCCTTTTATACTTTATGACTGAATGAGTACTAATTTAGTAAGGTAACAAAATAGATGAGTTTTTGCAACTGCTCAGTAGTACCACTACCCGCAGGGAAGTCCAAAGAACAGAAAGTGCAACAGCTCTTAATATCTGGTCTGTGTTTAAATGAGAGCTGAGGTCCCAGATGTCCAGACCCTGTCAGGTCCACCAAGTTTATCTTGAATTCTGACCCAGAGGAAACCTGAAGTCCATTAACTAAACACTAAACATGTATTTCATAGACTTGTGCTTTATACATTTATTTCAATAGCAGAAGCAGCCTCTTCTATTACTAATACAGTTTTCAAAGCCAGCTTTTAAGGAATAAGAATTTGGACAAAGGAAGCACGTTTCAAGCAGTTCACCATATGCAACCTGTCATCAGAATTGATGGATTAACCAGAACATGCATTTTTTTGACAGCATAGCTTGAAGGGCTTGGTGAGCCCAAGTTCTTTTCTCCTCAATCATGACCGCCTCCGTGAGACATTTCTTTTTTCTTCCCTTAGCAACAGTTATAACATGCCTACGAAATCCAGAGCAACTCCATGTACCCAGTGAATTGCTGCTATCCTCCCAGTCTGAAATCCAGCCACTCCCAATAACTGAACTGATCGTTCCACATACCTAAACAAAGCAGATCATTAATTTGGGTTTTAGTGGTATCAACCCACCATTTTTCTGCCTGATGTCTTAAAGGATGTGGTAGAAGGACTGTCGTTGTAAGACTATACCTCTATCCACATCCCACGTCAGAAAGCTTTCCTGCTGCTGGACAGCAAGAAAGTTTCAGTCATAATTAATCATCTGAGGTCATCCATTATTTTAATGAGTCTTCTGAAGAGACTTGTTCCCTGATAAAAGGCACGTGGATGACAGTAGCCCTCATTATCTCTCAAACAGAAGAAAACTACAAAGTGTGCGTGGGGAAATCCTCACACAAAAACCAAAGAGAAGATGTAGACTGCCTCTGATGTCATGTTTTAATCCTGTGAAGACAGAGGTGATGGTAATGCTGCCATTTCCCCAGCAATGAAAGGTGGTGGAGACTCCTCTCACTGTGATGTTAAAGGTGGCATAGTATCTGAAGCTACGGGCTTTGACAATCTCCATCCGTTTGCAAAAGTCATCTTTAGAGGAGAGAAAGTTAGAACAAGGAGCATGCGGGCTCACTGTCAGGAGCAGAATTAATTGCCTTTAGTAAGACTGACTCCCTCCTCTTTGCACCTGCACAATATCAAAGGCACATGTCAAGCTTTGCCCTCTAAAAGCAGTTCTGCAAGGACATGAGGAAATTGCTCTTTGCTAGGCTAGCATGAGCAGAAACTCTTCAGGGAAAGAGGACCTAAACCACAGCTAGGCACAATGCAGGGCACAGCAGCACCACTTACCATCCCCAGCTTCCTAGCAAGTCTCCAGCTGAGCCCAAAACACAGAGGGAAAACCTCTGCCAAAAAATAACAGAAGTTCTGGCTGTGACTGTGTAACTGCAGCTCCCCTATGCAGAAGAGAAAGAGATAAGGTACGCTGTGAGAAACATCCTTGTGAAGGTACAAAAAGGATGGAGTTTGTGGAGGGAAAACAAAGACAGCACAAAACAGCAGCATTTATAGACTCAAAGAGCTTTTAAGGCTACAGATGGCGACCAGAAGAAAGACCCCAGGAATCTGTGACTACACAGCGTTTAAACAGACTCCATGTGGACCTCTGAAGTTTAACACCTCTGGCCTCTGAATACCGTTGGACATCTGGTACCATCCTCCCCACATAGCCCATGCTGGGACAATCCCTTCAGCAGCCCTCAATGGTGGGCTTAACTGCTTTGGAAGCCAAGAAGGGTCTCTATCAACCTCACCTATGAGCCCTCAAATGTCACATGCTGCATCTTAAACAAAGCAGCTGGGAAGGAGCTGAGGGGTAAGGCTGAAGAAGGGTCTCGAGTTGGTTGCAGCTGCAGTGGAAGAAATTAATATGCCAAAATTAATAAGCTCAAATGCCTGTTTTGTTTGCAGCAGATTTGCAGCAGGACTCAACCCAAGAGAGTCCTCGAAATGGCTGCCAGCATGCCCAGGGTAATTGTGCCAGACTGATTACTGGCTGAAAGGTTAGCTAAGCAAGAGTAGTTCTGAGTGGAAGCACAAAAAGAACATGTTACAGAGGTCATAAAAGCACTAAACCTATTATCTCAGTACGTAATAAACATCATCCAAAGCAAAGAGATTATAATGCGTAAGAAGAGCAGAAAATCCTGATGTGCCAAGTTATTTTCAGCTAATCTGCATTAATACGGTAAACCAGCACATTAGCACATAGGATTAAAGTGGAACCCTAAAGCCAGGCAGTTGGAAATGTTTTGTTTAGAGAGCAAAGATGATGGTTTCCAGCATCAGAAGAGCAAACATAGCACAACCTACTGAGGTAGCATCCTGCACTCCCATGTCTGAGGCAACAAATCATCTAAAACGGCTCAACTACTCTTCCCAGCTGCATGTTGAGTAAAGCAGGACAAGCACAGAAAAAAATCATATGAAGCCATCTAGACAGAGAGGATTGCAATTAAACTTCTCTATAGTCCTGACCTTTCTTGTTTGCTCCAAAAGTTCCCACACTGTTAGCATAGCTTGCTTGAGGCCCTATCTCTAGTCATGCCCTGCCCTAGTGCTTTGGCAGCCAGAGCACGTGGAAGAAACAGGGAAGGGGCATGGTGAAGCTGGATTAGGAATCAGCACAGTGGGATCCCCCCGTTTCTCTTCCTAACCAATGTGAGTCTGGTATTGAGGTGCCAGAGCACCGCAGAGCGCTCTTTTCTCAGCTGGTGAGCTACGCACCAAGGTACCAAAATGCAGCAGAAAGCATCCCACAGACCTTCTGCCCCCAACATCTACCCAACGACACAGCATCTCCAGCAGTAACCTCCAGCAAGGAACAGTCAAGTTAACAGTGAAGAACCCCCTGGATTATTGACTGTGTATCCAACTCTTCCCCCTGCAAAGTCCCACGTGAATTTTAGGCTCTGTAAATAAAAAACAGGTACTAAAATATTTGTTACGCAAACCAGATTAACAGAGAATATGACAGGCCTGACAAGAATGCTCTGGCTGCGTGAAGCTAGCAAAATTTACCTAATTCATTTTCAGTTTCACCATTCAAGTGTGTTATTTTGATTTCACTCCTATTAGGCATTTAGACAACTTGACAACATCAGTATCTGTTCATCCATCCCCCCCATGTGTGCAAAGAACCAAAGTTATTCTTGCTATAAAGACAGGAAAACAAGCCTATCGCTGACAGTTCTGCACTCAGGCTCTATAGATTGCAGTTCTGGGCTTTATAATCACTGTCTGGATTCATCTGTTACCACTTAGAGTTTGTACTCTGGGAATGTATAGATCCCCTTCTGCTCTTTTGGACTCACCTGCTCCTATGTAAGCTTACAATATTTATTTTTTATGTTGCCTCAAGGGGACATACATGATGTCAAGAAGTCTGCTCTTTGATAGTTATTCGATAGGCACACAGGAACTTGGGTCAATAGACGATATATTATTTCATTCAGCTTGGTATACAAAGGAAATACCATTTATAGCATGTATTATATTAAGCAGATGTTCCCTTTAATTAACTAAGATATACAGCCTGGCCACTGCTCTTAATCCACATGACAATAAATAACTGGTGAAACTGTTAAGTTGGAGGAGAGTTGTGATAAAGATGAGGACTACTTCAGTGCTCCTGAATCACATCTTATGTAAAATCTAAAAGCCAGGACACGTGCAAAACTGCAATGTAAAGTCCTCTACGTCCTCGCTCCAAAATCACTTGTGGAGCTTTCATTCCAGTAAGCAAATGAAGTGCTATTGATGGGGCTGGTTTGAGTCCTGTTTTGTTCCTGGGACAGTGTCAGACTTTTCTTCCTCAAAGGGAATGTTTAAACATTTCAGAACAGCTGGGAGGTTTTTATTATCAGAATACTTTTGTGGCAGGAGGACCTGAAAGGAACAAGCTCCCTGCTTCCTACTTGTTTTGTCTCCTTTTCACAGGACACAGTTTGGAACAGCAAAAAAAGATCTCCAGCAGCTAAGAGACAGAGGCTTCACAGGTTTTCTCTCACCCAAAAACAATGAAGAAAACAGTAAAAACTCCTACACCCATGAATAAGCCTCAGTGTGGCACAAGACATGATGACCTGAGAAAGTGGATACTAACTGTATCTATTCATTTACCATGTCGCAGGGAAAATCCCATTCCCCTGCAATTAGGTAGGACCTCGGTGCTTTGCAGAGTTTTTGATGCCATTTTTCTTACCTTTTACTGAAATTAGCGTGTTTGTCTACAGGGAGATGCAAGAATGGGAACAAGGAGGTGTTTGAATGTGGCCTCTGTGGCACTGCCTAATGATTCACCTATAACTCACCTAATTTCACAGATCATAATCTTTAAAGGTTTCAGTTATGAATGAGTCTAGTAGTCCTGGGATAAAGAAGTACTCATTTTCCATAAAGAGCAAGAAAATAGGTTTAGGTGATGCTGCTTTCAGCTGGTTCTAATTCTAAATTCTAAGTATGTGCAAGAAGAGATGAATCCTATTTAGGAAAACCCATCATGCCCATCATCTTGCTTGCCATCATCTTGCTTGCCAAGAGACCTGATGTGTCCATTTTCATAATAAAGTTGTCTTTTCTTATAGATAAGGGCCTATAGCTGCAGACTGAGCACCAGACCCAACACAAAGTTGGGTTTTTATGTCACCACTTCCACTGCTATGGAAGTTTTTCCTTTGCCAGAAAATTACTAAGTCTGTTTCCTTGCTGTTTTTGTATTAGTTACAGGAGTTGAGCTGCAAGAGCAATGTAACTGGAAAAGTTAAATCCTAACATTATTAGTAGACTGTGATTCCATGTCATGGTTGAGGTGCCCGTGGCACAATGCTTCCTGTACCAGAGCAGAAAAAGTCACAATAGGAACTCATCAAGTTCTCTACTCCTATTTCTCAGGAGAGTTCCTGCTCTTCTGTAATCAGTAGCTTTATGCAAGCGATGACTTAAATAGGAAGAGTTAAAAGAAATTTTATTCCAGGAATGCTTTTTAAACCCTGGTAACAGTTCACTGTTAATTTCCCTGGGCACATGAACAAGATTACTTTGAAAACGGAAGAACTAGCTGGCAAATGTCAATGGCACAGTAATGGATACATCCTGGAATTTGCCCTATGGCAGAAATTCATTTGCCGCCACCCCTCAAGCAAAAGCCTGAGTAAGCAGATGGATTAGTAAGGTAAAGGTCAACATCTGTGTTCTGCTTTGGGACAAACAGTGGAAAAAAATGAATGCCTGGATGTCCCCAGACATTTAGATATATTCTTACCTTCAATCTCCCATCATCAGCTGCGACTAGGGCTAGCAAATACGGGCCCTTGTTTGCATGACCTGCCACTGGCCAAAATACAGCTGGGTGCCAAAAGGAACTGGAGAAGCTTTAGCTCCTGAAGGAGGAGGAGTCATCAAACAGCGAGCCTGCTCTCTAAAAGGTGGAGGGCAGCAAGTGTTAAAACCTGTGATGGCAAGGAGTAGGTCTGGCTGAAAAGGAAGAATTTGGAGCCTGAAGGAAACCAGTTGTGCTGAGGATCACAAAAAAAACAGCTGTACAAAAAAGAGAGTTATTTATTTAATGGATCAGAATAGCAGAGGCCTGAGGTATGTAGGAAAACCAAGTAGGAAGAACAGAGGGCAAATGAGGTCCTAAATAGCTCTATTTCCAGTACTGCCTTCCCCATTGATCAGGAACTCATGCCTGGAGCTCTTCATGTATTTGACAGAGGAACCAGTCAGTGGCTGGACAATATAAATGAGAAAACAAACTATTGCAGCCATAAACCTTTATCATCAAAAAGTATTCTTCCAATACTTGAAAGCATGAGGAATAACACTCAGCAGTAGAAATATATTTCAAAAGGCTACCTGGTGCACTGTTGGAGTTTGGTCCTAAGACCTGGGGCATTCAAAAGTCTGCTCTTCAGGAAGAAACTGCCTGTGTTTGGGAATATGGCAAAAATCAAAATCTTCCATGGATGAACCACGTATCACCTGGTAAGCACACGGTGATCCACAGATCTTCAGGCTTTTTGATCCCAATCCTTTGAGATACTGCAGTGAGATTTTAGAGATGCACCACCACCACCACTTGGGAAGGAGGGCAGAATGAGATTTCTTCTTTCTTCAGTAACAAATGATGAATATGCCTTGCTGACTACTGCTCAGGATAAGAATAATTGCCATTTAGAGGTTTAGTCAAAATGTAGGCTTCAAAACAAGCAGCCTGATTTTTAAAAACAGACAACCGTTTAGTATGACAGACAAGTCCCATTTTTCTAAATTAAGCATGTTAGGGTGGACTCATAAAACACTATTTTGATTTTTAGAAACATTGGAAATCTGATGGAAGCTGTATTTCCAGTCCACCAATAGCTGCTGAGTTCTAATCATCTTCATAGATAGGTTAAGTCATTTAGCACTGCAATGGAAAACAAATCTTTTCAAAGTTGAGCCCTCAAAGGTTAAAGGAAACACACCATTTCAGTAACGTCATAAGCAGTTTCTTGAAAACACGTGCAAAAATATCAGGATAAATACCATTTCCCAGAAGAAAATAAACTATAGGAAAGAATGTAAATTGACAAGTGTCATTATTCTTTCCTTGACCAGTCCTTGGTATCTCTCAATTGTCCTACTTTTTTTTTTTTTTAAAAGGATGTTGCCATAGTGATATTACAGAACCTGCAAAACTGTCCCAGCTATTCATCATCAGAGATTAAAATATATTATGAAATGGGTTTTAATATATTATAAATTATACATACTGCAATACCAAATTCTATTATAAAACAGGCTTTAAATAACATATTGTGGAGCTAGAGTAGCTGTCCTGCAGTTCAGGTGGAAGATTGCTTTGTATTTTAAAGTCTGATTTTTCAGTCTTGTTAATGGCCCTGAGAAGGAGTCATCCACTATGAAATTTTATCTACAGGCTTTTATTCATTGCCACAGTTCTGAGCAGCTGGGGCTGGAGGGAGACATGGGGTTAGATTCAGTGCTGCTGCCTGGGCACCCAGTGTCATTTAATACGCTTTAGCAGAGCCAAGACTTTTATGTGGGGCCAACCGAGCAACAAAGAAACTATGGGAGAACTTTACTTTTCTGGACAGCAGCTGGAGGCCAGGAGTGATGCCCCAGGGCATCTCTAACAGCACTAGATGGCTTGTTTTAGACCAAACAGAGACAAAGAAATGTGTTCTACTTTACTCCAAGGAAAGTGAGGTTAGGAAGAAAAGAAACGGATTTACTTTCAGAAAGGTACTTCCCGTGGGATTCCTTTTCCCCATGTTTAAGGGGGCAATAGGGGGTCACACAGGGGAAAAAAAAAATCATCCAAAATTCCCCCCAGAATTCTTCCTTCCATCCCATGTAGTCGCACACTGTGCAACTACAAAGCCAGTTTTAGGTTCTGGGCTGGAGAGAGCCTTTTCTGAGCTAAAGCCTGACAAGGAAGATCCCTTCAATTTCAGGTCCCAGCCACAAACTATCTCATCCTAAAGTACTGTCCCAGCCTGCTATGCACTAGAAGCAGGAACCCACTGCATTGCCCTGAAGATAGCTGGTGTTGCACCCCAGTGCTATGATCTGCTTGGAATATTAATTCCTCCAAGGGGATTTTATTCTTATAAGCAATAGGAAGAGCGAAGATGTATAGAGGCAGAAAAGAACAACACCCCAAGCATCCAGACTAGCAGAGGGATGCAGTAACTGGTGTTGAGATGCTTGCAACACAGAATCACAGAATGACAGGGGTTGGAAGGGACCTCTGGAGATCATCAGTCCAACCCCCTGCCAGAGCAGAATACCTGGAGCAGGCTGCACAGGACAGCATCCAGGCAGGTTTTGAGTATCTCCAAAGATGGAGACTCCATTACCTCTTTGAGCAGCCTGTTCCGGTGCTCTGCCATCCTTATGGTAAAGAAGTTCCTCCTCATGTTTAGGTGGAACTTTCTATATTCAAGTTTATGCCCACTGCCTCTTGTCCTGTCACTGGGCACCACTGAAAAAAGACTGACTCCATCCTCCTGACAACCACCCCTCAAGTATTTGTAAGGATTGATAAGATCCCCCCTCAGTCTTCTCTAAGCTAAAAAGTGCCAAGTCCCTCAGCCTCTCTTCATAAGAGAGATGGAAGAATAACCTCCCTTGACCTGCTGGCCACAATTTTTTTGATACACCCCAGGATGCCATTGGCTTTCTTGGCCATAAGGGCATGCTGCTGGCTCATGGTTAACCTGTTGTCCACCAGGATTGCCAGGTCTTCTTCCACAGAGCTGCTTCCCAATAGGTCAGCCCCTAACCTGTACTGGTGCCGGCAGTTATTCCTCCCAACACTTGCCCTTGTTGAATTTCATGAGATTACTCTCTGCCCCTCTCTAGCCGGTCCAGCTTGCGCTTTGGTGATAAATGTCTCATTGAGCATACAATTTGCATACAATCTGCACAACACCATTGAGGGACATAGGTTGCAAGCACACATTACTGCTTTATGGACACAGGCTGTGAGCTCTGGGGGAGGCAACTCCTTTTGCCTTTTAGAGCAACGTCCAGTTGCTCGCGTGGCTGCAGCCCCAACACCTCAGCACTACCACGGAGCAAGTAATCCAACAAATAGCAGTCATTCTTAACAACAAACAGTTTCCTTTGTTGAACACTAACTTTGAAGTGCCTAGCCAATTTTATACCCAGTTTACATGAACATTGTGAGCTTAAAAATCACTGCTTGCAAGAGTTTGCATTGTTAAAGTACAAACATTTGCATGATCCCAGGAAACACAAACAGGCACCCAAGTGTCTTATCAGTTCAGTGCCAGCTCCAAAGTGTTTTCACTAACAGCCAACTCTTCTGGGTGCTCCTCAGTGGCTGAATGACTAGCAGCCAGCCTAACGCACATGTAACTGCTTCGTATGGGAGGATTTGCACCATTCTTCAACATCCTGCATTCAAATGCCGCTTTCCTGATTGTACTTCAGGACTGTGGCTTTGAAGCCAGCCAGCGATAAGGAACACTAAATGGACCACGTCTCTTAGCAAGAAAGTCACGATCATTATGACTGTTGTTATCTGTCACCCCAAGACATCAGGGGCTGTGGCCTTCACGACAGCCAAATGGTAACTACTTTTCCCCACAGAAATCCAGTGTCTTACATAGAGAAGGTTCACATGACTCTGGAGATACACCAGAGCTCTGCATAAATCACTGTGGCATTTACTGTTTTTCCAAGTAGCAGACAAGTTTTTTCCCGACCTGCTAGTAGAGCAACACATTTCATTATCCAGCTTTTATTCATGCCAACTCGAAAGGTCAGAACCAGTAACCTGGAATAGTTTCCTCATTTTAACAATGAGGTTTTACTGTGGCTGAGCATCAGGCACTGCTGAAACCTCAAAAAATAAACATTATGCTCATAGGTCCCTTAAGCATGGTAAACTCTCCATTTATCTTATGGCTGCCAAGCAGGAAAATTTTGCAGAGCCCTCTGCTTGCTGCTACAGACACACCACTTGAGATCTAAGCTTTCTCAGCCTTGTCTTTAGTTTTAGTCACACACCATGTGCACATGACACATGACGTTATCTGGGTCCATCCTACATCTCTTCAGGAATATGTATTTGACTTGTATGATCCGTAGGTTGCTTATGCCCAGATCAGGAATACATCTAACATAAACTCTGAGCCTGAGGATTTTATGCTCTTAAACCATCAAAAAGGTTCAAATAGGCAACAGTTTCCCATTCAGAAAATCACACACAGAGCCAACAGAGTCAATCAATTTGCTTGCTTCCTTGCCCTGTCTCATGAGCAAGACTCATGCTCACTGTCTTAGACTACGTGGCATTGTGTAGGTCAGCATTAGTTGCCTGAAGAGATGTAAAGATATAGCCTTTATAGGAAACTCAGTCTGTTTCTGGATAGATAAAAGCACAAAAGATTTCTCCTTAAACTATATTACAGTTTAGCCTATTATGGCCTTGTCATTCTTGGCCCTCTTTCTGCCCCACTGACGGACTGGGGTTCCCAGTCTGCAAGTAGCATCTACTCAAAAAAGTAAGAAAAATTTGTCATTTCTGGTTGATGCCCAATTTCAAAAGCAAATTCCTAACTCATACAGGAATTAGGAATTATAGTGTCCGCAAATATGAATTCCAACTGGAGGGCACAAACTTAGGGGCACCTATGATAAGGATCAGGCTTTTCTTTGTGTCAGTTATCTAAAAATCATGAGCTAATATTGAAAACTCAGGGTTATTTTACCAGCATTACCCTATGCAGGGATAAACCAACCCATTGTCTTTCTGGTTCTCTCAGCTACATAAAAAAAAAAATTTACATTGAATTAGAAGTCTTCTGGAACATGAGGAAAACTAAAGACAAAGAATAATCAGCATTTTTGATCAACTAATTTCTCTTGACACAAAAGAAATAAACCCCAAACTTGAACCAACACAGATTAGATGATAAACTCCCAGGGGGGAGCACTGACAGACTGGGATAAGCTTCTTGACATGTTGGCTTGATCATGATTTCATACACACTAAATAAACCCATGAGTTTGCTGATATTTAAATTGTAAGTACCATTTAAATTGCAAACTGACTCCAGTCAAGCAAGTACCTTTCAAAAATCTGAGAAATTTCAGCCAAAAGAGATAAGTGCTGAAAGCAGCATTAATTTATGGAGATGTAAGGTTGACAAGTCTACCAAAAGAATGTTTCGATCATGTTTGAACACTCTGAGGCTTATGGGAATAGAGCCATGTATTTTTCAAGGCAAACAGGAAGCATGGAAGGGTGGGGAAAAAAATATCATTGTGCGCTGCTTGGCTTACAGCTGTCATCTCATCTGACTAAACAGAAGGGTGCAGCCTGGGCAGGATGCTTGAGCTGTCCTAGTCTGTGACACAGTGGTGTCATGAGATAGCAGGATGCAGGCTGACCACATTCGAGCTTGCAGGTCAGTGGGAGTCACCTCCTTTGCAAATTGTGTGATTACAGACAAACACCAGAAGAAGTGATACTGCAAAGCCATGAGTGAACCTATGAAGAGGTCTAATAAATAGCTCTTGCAGTCACCAGCTACTAGGCTTGCTCTGGGTGATGAAGCACGTGGCTTTGCATGTACTACCAAATGCAGCTTCATCACTTACTGACGCTGGAGAAAGCACCAGCATAGTCACTGCATGTTCAGAAACACATCACAGAGCTTGGAGATGAGTGTGAGTGATGTCAAACGGTGGTGACATGGTGGTCCCACAATCCTGATATGTGGGGAGCAGAATATGACTTAGACCAAGCTGCCATGCTTTGGCACACACTGCTACCCACTGCTCCTTACTGTAACAAGGATATTTAGCACAGAAGGGCCCTTTCACATTGCCAGTTGCTCATTTTCATCCAGAACTGCAGGGCCTGAGACTAAAAAACCCCGTTACACAGAGAAAGGCAGTACATACTATCAAAAGAAACCCGGTAATGAAACATTTACTTTCACCTTAAGGATACCTTATCTTGTCAAAGAGAGGTGAAATGACAGGCAGGTAAATGACAAATAGAGATTTTCTCTGATTGCCTCTTTTTAAGAATGAAAATTCCCATGATTCCCACGATTTCCTTAGCTATGTTTCTAGAATTGGTTGAATAATTTTAACCTCTAACTTTTTCTAATGAGTCAGCTTCAGGCAGAGAGCAAAGACTGCAACTACCAGGACCACAGGAAAAGCTCTAAATACATGCTCAGTTTGAAATCTCCTGCAATATCAAACACTATTAGAAAACACCATCTCATTCCACTGCCAAAGTTACTGCAGTGATGTGTACCCTTCTTCACTGAGGCTTAGTGCCTGGGGAAAGCCTTCTGAAGGCTACTTTTCCTTTTCTCCATGTCTTCAGGTGCTGCTGGTACCCATCCACATGCAGAAACCTGGCACTTCTCAACAGCAGTAGAGAAGAAAGTGCAATGCATATGAGCTCCAAGCCCTCCTGAAAGTCTCCGTACATGCATCAAGGGGCAGAGACCTCAGGGAAACTGAGCTCAAGACTGTATAATACAGCACTTGCAACTACTTTTGCATCCTTCAGGAACAGCTTGCCCCTGTGCAAGTGGCAAACGTGTCTCACTTGACTGACCAAACTGCAGTATCCAAACACACTCAACAGCCTCACCAGGAAAAACTTTGTGCATTTGTTGGAACAGATGCAGCCACTGGTGCAGTGAGTGGCTTCACTGAGACCTAGAAAAAAGAATTAGTGTGAGCGGATGCACAACTTGTTCTTTGCATTGTTATTTTGCAACCTGTAAACTGCAATACCAGCCAGCTCCAAGGTGGTTCCACTGCTGGCCAAGGCTGAGCCTGCACTGGAGCAAGCTCCTGGCAGGACCTGTGGCACCATGAGGAGAGGAGTCCCCACCAGAGCAGGTTTGCTGGCAGGACTTGTGACTCTGTGGAAGGGACCCACACTGGAGCGGGGGAAGAGCTCCCCCTGAGGAGGAAGGAGCAGCTGTGACCGTCTGTGATGAACTGACTGAAACCCCCATTCCCCATCTCCCTGTGCTGCTGGGAAGCAGAGGTAGAGAAATTGGGAGTGAAGTTAAGCCTGGGAAGAAGGGAGGTGTTTTAAGATTCAGGTTTTATTTCTCATTATCCTACTCTCAGGAGTTGGACTTGATGATCCTTATGGGTCCCTTCCAACTCAGTATATTCTATGATTCTATGATACTCTGGTGTGATTGGTAATAAATTTATTTTTGCCAAATCAAGTCTGTTTTGCCTGTGATGTTAATCAGTGAGTGACCTCTCCCTGTCCTTATCTCCACCCATGAGCCTTTTGTTACACCTAAGTGATGGAAATGAGCAATCTGAGTTTGTCTTTCAGTAAGCAAAGAGTAAGCAGGGTATTTTTTACCCATGCGGTAACGAAAATGCAGCTGTAGAGGCTTCCCTGATGTCAGACTCATTTTTGGAGGATGCTATCTATTCTCTGAGGGGAGACTGGAGAGGGACAACACGTGTGGATTTCCCTATTTCTCATGGAAGGGCCAAATTTCACTTGCAGTCCCAATTTACGGCATGAAAACTGAAACCTCAACCAAGAAATGAGACTCGTGCAGCACACTCCAAAGTGCTTTGTCAACACACTACTCCCTACACCAGAGCTGCAAAACTGTCAGTACTGATGGTGTGGGAAATGTCTCCTGGTAAGATCTGAGAAGTGTTAACTCCGAAGTGCTTCCATTGCAGCCTATCTTACAATCAGTCCAAAAGGCACCCAGGGTAAGTTCCTTGCAATGCCATTTTAAACTACCAGAGGACACTCTTCAAAAGCTCAGTTTCTGTGTTGAGATCCCAGGTGATGTAAGTATTCAAATATGAGAGGCCAGTTACACCAGTCTTTGTTAAAAAATAAGGGGGTTTGTTTTCTCCCATGTATTCAGTGAATGACAGTCAAAGTGAGAGGATGTGGCCTAAGATGTTGCTATCAGGATTATTGCAACAGAGGTGGAAGAAACATGGTGGCCAAGCACCTCCCGAATCCAAGGGTTAAAGCAGTCATTTTCCCAGTTAAACAAGTTATTTTCCCACACCCTGCTAAGCATTACCAGTGTCCCGTTGTTCATAGCAAAGAACACAACAAGAAGAAAAGTGACACAAACATGGCTCTATCCAGGTGACTGTGATTGACAATGAGCCGGTGAAGGGCGGCCCCATAAACGGATCTATGGAGAGACCACAAAACTAATTCCTTTTGTGACATAATCCTGACTCTAAGCTACAGTAGAAATGATAATACATTTATCTATGTCTCTAATGTCACCATTCTAATTTAATACATTACTAGGGAGATAAATCTCTGAATACATCCCGCATAAATAGCGTGCATTGTTATGATTTTCTTAATAAGCCGTGGAAAATTAACATAGGCATTGCTAGCAGCTTCATATCCCAATGCAAACGCAATTTATTGTTTTGTGGGATGTAATGCTATACTCATATACAGACAAGTTATGATATTACACTAATTTTTGCAGACAGCCTTGAGACAGTTGACAAACTAGAAATGTAATGTGCTGTCTGATCCTGTCCCTTTTCAACACAGCTCTTCAGCATGAAGTATAGCAGGGCTGACACAGGACCAGCAAAGGACATTTTTAGCTGAAGAAGCAGGGTGGAAGATGGCAATTTGCCTTTGTGTTGATGCAGCTGCAGGGTGGCAAGTTTGGGAGGGCAGGGGACAAGCACACAGATGCAAGCTGCTTGCTGCCTCCTGGTGAAACACCGCTTAGGCCCTTACAGCAGGGACAGAGAGGAACTGGCAGGACAGATCATGTTTTTGGGTTATGCACTCACACAGCAGCTCTTTTCGGCAGTCAACTCGCTGGTGTACTAGGCAACAGCTGCTCGTCCTCATTTTACTTGAAAAGTAGAGAAATATTTTTGCTGATCCCAAAACGTGATGCCAAGAAATCTGCTGGGCACCCAAGCAGGTCTGCCCCATGGTTGGGTACTCCAAAATGGCTGGACTCTGATACAAGGAAATGTACCTTAGAGCAGGGGACACTGAAAGTTACAGCCTGGGGATGGGACCAACCCATTAACATCCTGCAGCACCATTTTATGTAATCCCACAGTGCTCCCAGTTTGACAGGGCCAGGAAACATTCTGGTTTTACCATACAAATCCTTGGCACTTGAATAGCACAAGGAGAACGCACATCACATGCCAAAAAATTACAGTAGATCTGGACAAGGTATAAAGAAGAACAGCAAAAATAATTGAAGTAATGAAATGACTTCTATGTAAAGAGTGACTTAAAAAGAATAGGGGTACAGCCTGGAAAACACAATATGGTAGAGGTCTATAAAATCATGAGGAGCGTGGAGAAGGGCACAGGGAAAGACTGCTCAGCTTTTTCTGATGCAAAAAACTCAAGGCCACATCAAATTAAGTAAAAACCCATTATGTTTAAGAGCAGCCCAAAAGAGGTACTTCTTCACAAGATGTATGGTTGAGCTATGTGGCTGAACCACAGGATACTATAGATGCCAAAACCTTTCCGGGAATTTGAGAAATTAATAGAGGGGAAGTCCTCCTTGGGTTAGGAAAGATTGAGGTGCTACCTGTGGCTCATGAAATCCCTCTGCTACAGACCAGCACAAGTAGAAGAGCTTCATGCCCAGCCCAAGCACCCTGAGGTGCTTGGGCTGGGCATGGCTGCACTAGTCTGAGCACCCTGAGCCTGGCTGCACTAGTCTGACCCAACCAGCCATTGCAATCTGACAAGGGATGCTTCTCTGCAACCACACCAAGCAGTATTTGACTCTCTATACATGGCTAAGCCTCAGCTCACATGGAAAATGGACAGCTTTCATATGGCACCATAAAAAGTCACCATCCTGCTATGTGCAATCTATTTGAATGTGAAACAGCAAAGCCCAGCTGCAGGGCAGTGCTGAGATGTCAGTACATACTATGTGGTGTAAATCACAGACCTGAAAATCCCCATCCCCCCAAAAAAGAAATGACAGACCTCCAGCTCTAGCTCAAAGAAAAGACCCAGCCTATCCTTAAAAACACATTTATCCTCATTTGCCAACAGGAGCTCAGCAGTCCAGTGACGGAAAGAGGGAACATACTTTGGGAAGAAGCAGGCTCTGCCCTAAACAGAAGGCACCTGCACCTATGCTGCACATTTGCCTCCCTGAGACTTGTTTGAGGCCAAACTCACTTTCCTAGGAACGGATGTCAGGGAAAGTTATGGCAAGGGCAAGCATCCTCAGCTCTTGTCTGCTCTGGTCCACTCCACCAGTCCCAAGAACAAAGTATATCGCAACAGTGCAGCCCCAGACAGGGGAAAGGCTCAGAACAGAGCCTGGATCTGTGTAAATCTGATGCCTGTTCAGTTGCATACATTGCACCCTTTCTGCCATTATGCTTCCAAGCTAGGGGGCTGCAGCACTGGAGAGATTTGCCATTAAGGCAAATGCATAGCACAAGGCCACTGTAATATTTCCTTTGAGGATGGCAGTGTTTTTGATGTGTACTTTTTCCTTCTCTGCCAATAGAGCTCTTTCAATTGCAAACATTCATTTTAGGTTGAGACAACCCAGGCAGGAAAAAAAAAAGGCTTTTGTGTAGATGGGCACATGAACTTGTTCATTCTCTTTGGAAAACACTGAGAACACCCTGGACA
Source organism: Zapornia atra (assembly GCA_013400835.1). NCBI lineage: Eukaryota > Metazoa > Chordata > Aves > Gruiformes > Rallidae > Zapornia > Zapornia atra. Next base: position 65,989 of record VZTU01022686.1, read on the forward strand.
ATGTAGATCTCCTGTCTGATATGGCACCTCCTGCCTAATGCAGCAATGCATATATTAGAAGGGAAATCCCACAGCCTTCCCAGAAATGCCACTAGCTGGCAATAGGCCAGGGGTAGCAGCATCTCTCAAGTAGTACCATGTGTAGAGCATCTAAAAGAAACAAGGAGGAGGAAGAGGGCAGTATGAGTGGTACCAATAAACTGATGTTCTTCCAGGGTAACAGGGTGTACTACAACCCCTAAATTAGGAATTATTTCAGAGTCTGTATACCATAAGACAAAATGGACTTAAATTTTTGTCTCTACATGTTTGGTCTTCCAGTACCAGTGAACCTAACTTGGAAAAACTCAGAGCAATGTATTGCAACCCAGATGTCAGTCTTCAGCTGTTTGCAATGTATACAATAAGTAGCCCTTTAAATGTGATGCTCCTAGCTCTACTGTACTGGGGCCTTGTGGGTGATCTTCTCCAGAATGAATGAACTCAAATCCAAAAGATTCACTGCCAAGCACCACAGAGGTTCTCATGGTATGGGACAGTGCAGATGCAGCATAATGCAACAGACCGATACCTCCTTTTATCATGTGTGGTGAGGAAGGGCAGAAAGGACCCCTCTACACCAGCAAAGCTATTGCATCTGGGTAGCGCAAGCCTGGCTTTGCAGAGTCAAACTCTATCAGACAGCTGGTTGTGAAACACTGCAACAAGACAGGACTTTCCCCCCTTCCCTACACAAAGATGCAGCTGCCAAAGAATTAATCTGCACTTGTTTTTGCCTTCTTTGACCAAATGCTGTGCTGCCATACTGCACAGAATTAAAGTCAGCAGGGCAGGTTTGATCTTTGCCAATACTATGGCAGGTTTGATTTATTCTCAGCTATAATACACACTCGGACTGTGGCTTCTGGCAGCTTGCTTTATTTCCAGATCAATGAGAAATTATTATAGTGGAGAAGCAGACTTGGGGAGTGGATCTCATTCGCCCTCAGGGACAGAAAGCCTAGATTATTCACACGCAGACAACTCACTCCAAAGTGCGTTACAAGTGTATTGGCTGAGTTTGAGGAAAACTTCTCAAACTGATGCCAGGGTAGAGCTGAGCCTCCTGAAGGGTGTCACTTAGATGGATCTGCCCCTCCATAAGAATGGCTCCAATAGCCCCAGACATCTCATATAGCACTATGCATTTATAAAGAGGCAACCAGATTATAGTGGATTGTGCTTTTGAAAAATTTAACTGGAATATTGAAAAACAGGAGTTATCTTTCTTTTCGCCTGTGCTCCAGCTAGATCCTTTCCAGAGCCATTACATCTACCTGCAGTGTAAGAGTCCTTTTCAAGGGTCACAGCACAGTGAAGTTTGTAGGAGTGACTGCAACACAATTAAGGGCTATCCAAAGCTGACTTTTGGAGGTTCTTGGTGGAAGGATTTTGATAATAAATCTATAATTCAAAGAACCTGGATTTTCGATGTCCTTATGGGCTCCAAAGTTTAAGAGAAAAAACGATTTGCTAGCAGATATGTAGGAAAAGATCCGTGTTTCTACTTTGAGGAAGACTCCTGTGATTTCAGCATACCATTTCTATTCAGAAGAAAGCATTGAGTGTTGAAGTTCAGAATATAATATGAGCAAAAAAAGTCTCAAATGTTTCATTTGGGGCCAAAGCATTTAATCCAACTTCCGAAGGTTTATCTGCCAGCATGCAAAAAAAAGGCAAGAGGAAATTTCTAAATAGAAAAGGGGCTCCTAAACTAAACAGCACTAAAATAAAATATTCAAGGTTTTACTTGCTAGAAATCTGTTCTGCAGGAAGATTTTTTTGGACAGATATGTGAAAAAATAAGCTTCTCAGATGGCTTCTTTGAGAATCAATTTTAGATAAACATTATAAAACCACAAGTAGCATGATAAACATGCACGCCATGTTTCTTCACTCAGCTGCAGCTGGGAAACCAAGCAATAAATACTATTTATTTATTTTAATAGTATGCTTAGTGAAAGTATTACCAATATTTCCTAAGCTTAAAATCATCCATGAATGTATTTTACCATGAGGCTCAGCATTTTCATAGTAATTTACAACTTTAAAAGGGTAAACTCTATTGCTCTCTGTCAAACCAACAACTGGGTAAGTGCAGAACGTTACCATATGAAGCATGATGAAATTTATTGCTGCAGTCATTAGTACATATTGATTTTGTTTATAACAACCCAAGGGGAATACTAAACTGATTGTGCCTGTGCCGGGCTCGCTCTCGCTCTCTGACAGGATGCAGACGCGGCAATGCCAGCTTGCAAACCTCCTCTGCTGCTCGCTTTCCTCCGAGGAGGGGTTTTCTGAGGGATCACCACCGCTCTATTTTGCAGCTACTCCATGCTTTACTTCATTTTTAAGAATTTGCAGCTTTCAGACAGCCTAGGCAGCACAAGTACTGATTTGTTATTATTCAACACATGATTAAATCCCATCAGCTCCTTGTTAAGCAGGATTTTCACAATTTTAATCAGGTTTTGGGTCATTTTACAGTGTTAAAGAGTCCGGCACGTAGCCTTGAATCACAAGTACTAATAGAAGAACTGTTTGAGGACTTCTCAAAGTTATTTAATTATTCTGCAAAATGCAAGCAGAAAGACTTTTGCACAGGAAAATCTGTAGCAAAATGTGTTCTTGGTTTGACTTGTGTGGTAAAGCAGCATTTTAGACAGATGCTGATTTAATTTTTAACTGATCAAAGACATACCATTTCATACTTGTGTAGGAAAACTAGCTATGAAATTCGAATTAAAGAATCAGGGTTGCATTTCAATACTGAATTGAGAAATATTTAATTATTTTCACTCTGCAATTAGGACAAAAGAGATACTGACATGGAGTTTCCATATTCATGTGATTTTAAACATTGGGGGTAGCTCAAAAATTTCCTCTAATTAACCTAAAAAGACTGGTACAAGTTATTTCATTCTGTTCTTCCTACCATTTTTATTGAAAAGGTATTTCTTTAATTGAACAGAAAAGCAATTTCAGTCTTAATCACATGAGGCCAGGGAATGGAGTATTATGGAAAGGAAAAAAAAAGCAAAGCTGCTGATTTAGCATGTAAGAAAAGGCAAAATTACCAAGTTCGTGACTGCAGGGCCAGCTTAGGAATCACCTTCCTCCAGCCAAACTCAGTGGTTGGGAAGATACAGATACAATTCTGAAGCTTTGGAGTAGTGATAAAAATACCTCAAGGTGGGTGTTTTGCTTTTATGCCAGAAAAGCAATGTAACACAGCCCAATCCACAGAAGCACCACCCTCCTAATGGGGGACGAAAATGAGCTAATCAGGGGAAGCTATTGCAGCTGGCACAGCAAGAAATACCTGCAATGCCAAACAGCACAGGCCCAAAGAGGAGAAAGTATCTCCAGAAAACAGACCTTTGTAGTTAAGGTAATCCCGTCCTCCCAGATAAAAGAATACTACTTGTGCTTGGTTCCCTCCCTCCATCAGGTCTGCCCCATGCAAGTTTCCCATAACAGGCTTGTGTTGCTATTCCCTCCCTGCCCACAGAGAAGAGACAGCTTATGACATTGGCCAACAGTTACTTGCAATGGATGGTTTATAGTGGATAGCCTCTACCTCAAACCCCCTCACAACACTTCTCTTGCTCTCCTTCAGGCACTCCATTTTTATTTTGCTTAGTGCAAAAAGCCTATCAGTAGTGGTCATTTCTTCAGACTGCCACATCTTCCCCCACTGTGGCTGTTGCAAGAGTTCATTAGAGGCTGCTGGGATGAGATCAAAGCAAATTAAAAATAAATAAATAAAATTGCAGCAATGGCACAATCACTTTTTATAGACTGCCTCTTCCCACTGCTCCTGTGTGCAGTTTGGCACTCACTGCATTCCTCTTACAGCAGGCGTAAGGAGCCAGGTCACGCAAGCAGCCCAGAACACTGCCTTTGGGCCGTTTCCATCTCATACCCTTCGGATGGCTTATCTCACTGCACAGAGCCATTTCTCACACATTTCTGTGGAGGTCGCAGGAACCTCAACTCACAAGGCAGAAACTTGGTTTATACAGCCTTAGGAAGCTGAAAAAGCTCCCCACTGGCAGCCTGTGGTTGCAATCTGTGCTCTGTTTTGTTCCTTTCTTTGGGGTCCCCCTCTGCCCACCCATTGTTCAGTGGCACAAGAAAGGAATAGGTCCAACGGCTCTGTAACAAGAGCTGTGCAACAACCACGATACGATGTCTCTGCAGAGATCCAACTCAGCACACACACACAAGTATCAGCTAGCACAGCGGTGTACTTTTTGCTCCCCATTTTTCATTGTGGCTGAGCATTTTCTTGTAGATGATACAGCAGTGAAACTGGCCACAACACACAGACCTACAGGTACAATGGGCAGGCACCTGGATGAATGGGAACTACAACTCATGGAGCAAGCAATCATTTTAAGCCCTGCTTTTAAAGCCAGGTTTACCTCTGTCCCTTGCTTCGAGCACATCATTTCTTTATTAGGGGTGCTCAGGCCAGGCCATTGCCACTGTGACATTTTAGGTCCGTCTGGCAAAGCGTTCTAAGGGTACATGTCTTCCCACAGAGCCCATTTTACCAGAGATAAACCAGCATCCTCAAGGGAGCAACAAACATGGGCACCACTGGGAAGTTACTTGACTCAGTACATTTCTGATGGCATGTGTCTGTCTGCTTAGAAAACAACCACCTAAAATCAGGTTATCCATTCCACTCAGAAGATTTTCTTTTTCCACCCATCTTTCCAAATGTATTTCTTTTTTTGTTGTTTGGGTTTTCTGTGTTGTTTTCCCTCATTTGCTGTCATTCTTCCCTTACATACAGCAGCCGGCTGCTGGACACTCAAAATCCCACATGAAGTCACTAAGTAATGTCACCACTTACTGCTTTCCACCTGCAGTCCCATCATCACTAATTACAGCTTCCATAAATTAGTTCATTGGTGACATCTAAATGAAGCCATTTACAAATTGCAGTAATGCCGAGCAGCCCAGCTCCCTGATACGGGTAATGACTACGTGTAGACATCATCAGACTGCACAGGAGGGAGGATGTGCTGAATTTGCCATTGTTACTGTCCAGCCACGATGGCACTGATTTAATTTTATCTCACACATATAGGATTTGGCTGTACTGCTCAAAGCAGAGAATAGTGCTTGGACTGCCAGCATTCCCTGCATTTGCTACAAACCAAAGGAGAGGAGGAAAAGCATCCTGGAATTGAAGATATTCAGTTCCTTGGAGAAAGCATTTAGCTTAGCTGTACATAAACACAGAAACTGGGGGTTTACCAACCTTGGTTTTACAAAACGCTACCCTACAGAGTTGATATGCCTTGAAGAATAAAAACACAACTCAGGATAAAAGCTATCACCTTATGACTAGAAACTAGACAGAGAAAAAACATTTTGTGGCCTCCCTGTAAGATCTGGCACAGAACTGGTTGTCTTTGGAAGCTTCATTGGCTGCAGACTTCTCCAAGCAGCCATCAAGACACAAGAAGAGGTTCATGCTGCCAGACAAATTGTATCCAGATACATCTCAAAATACTTCCCTCCATGAGCCACTCAATGAAATCAGTGTATAAGGCTCCAGTACCATATCCCCAGCCAGGAAGCTCATGTGAAAGGAAACCATACCTTACACTGCAGGGCTGGCAAGCACAGAACAAAGAGCTGCAATTCTCCCCCCTGAATACCAGAGTTAATTTAGTAAGCATTTGCTGTTTTAAGCCCACCTTCCACAACGTCAAAACAAAATAATCACTAGGTAGTCGTTCTAGAAACACCCACACCACAGACCTCCAGTGAAAGGATGACAGAAAGAGCAAGACAAAAAACAACAAAAAAACCCCCAAACCACCAAATTTAAAAAAAACCCCAACACTAGCTCTGCCATGGATGCTATTCTAAGAGTTTGAAGCAAGGTGCTTTTTGAAAACAAACCTTCCAAGCGCATTGATTGTTTCTTGCTTGCAGAAAACCCTGAGTTAGGGCTCCCATTGATTTATGTCACATTTAAAAGCCTAGTTCTCTTGAGTTATTCCACTACATTTCAAGCCAAGCAATTAATTCTTGTTTTTTAAAAACTATCATCTAGTGCATAGAAAGTTTCTGGAGTGACACACAGTGCTATAGAAATGAGTCTCTTAGAAAGATGGTAAGTATTCCTATGCCAACATATTTCACAGATTGAAGTGCTCTGATATTAGCAGCCTTTGTAGCACATGTACGGGTACGTATGACACGTCTGGAACATCTTGTCACTCGGGTAGCATTTGGATGTCTAGCGCGAGAAACTTGTTGGCAGTCAGTCTGAAAGCACATCCTATTCACCTGTCACACAAGTGCTTTACATGCAGAAGTAAGTCATAAGAAGGGGTTAATTGTTTGACCACATAGATATACTAGCATTATTCTTTCCCTTTCTGTTAAAGCTTCATAGGAAAAACAAATTAAAGGCAATATATTCTCAAGAGCTGAAATACTGATACTTACATACACTGTTAGCCTGGAAGGAAGCTGTAGCCCATTGCAGTGGTTTGGCTGCCATTCTTACTATCATCACCTGCAAGAATTTTCCCTGTTAAACATCCCAGACTATGTATTTATTTAAATACTAAGAGGAGCTTTTTCCACCACTTTGAATCTGTGCTTAAGCACCTACAGGAACACGAAGTACAAGTACCCCTCCCTTGTTCAAAAGCCCTCCCTTAGCTTTTTTCCCAGGCATATTCTTCACAAGTAGTCAGGAGCTGGCCATTAAGCTGCATACAACATGGAGATAGCACCATCCTTAGCACCAAGCTTCAAACTATGGTAGTGAGAGTTCAGAAAGCAGCCACAAGTTGCATCAACCATTATCTTTTCCTGATGTTTACCACAAAATACTAAGTGCAAAGAGTCATTTTTCAGCATTAATTGGCTCTCTCAGTCAAGGACAAGAGCTGCACTGGGTAAGTGCCCATGGCGCATCCAAAGGTAAATCCACAACCACACAGGAAATACCATGTCAGTCACCCAAAGACATACTGTAGCAGTCAGTCTTTTCCCAAGGATGCTTACCATCCTCTACATGTCTAATTAACAGCAGTGCATAAAGAAACCAGATCTCCTTCCATTCATCCTAGTTTCACCAATACAAACATCTCACTGCTGTGGGATGGTTGCACAGGCTTAGCATCAGGCTAATTATTAATGCACTCATTAGCATTTGCACAAGACTCTCTGTAATCAAAGTTATTGGAACATCATTACGTGATCATTATGAAAAGAAACCCACAAAAAAAGCAGAAAAATCTCATGAAAATGCAAAGGCAACTGAGGTAAGGGGGTGGCCCAAGTCAGTCTGGCATGAAGAAAACAGAGTTTTTCTGATGAGGTTTCAGCCCTGCTGTCACATGCTGCAGCAGTTTGCTCTGGATGCTGGTTGCATTTTTTTGTGCTTTAGAGAAAAGAGTAAAGCCACAGTGGCACACAGATGTTTCCAGAACCTACCCACCTAGCCCTCCTGCATATAAAGGCAGCACTCAGGACACACCAAGGGGAACAGCTTCACACTTCCATTGTCCAGGATGAAAGACAGCTCCACAACAGCCCAGCAGACTCCTCACCCCCATCCCAGCCAGGAATGCCCTATACCCCACACACCATGGGCAACTCTCACAACGCCAAGGCCTGGCTCCAGACTTATTTGTGGGGCCACATTTCATACACAGCACAGTGCAATACAGCCTTTAGAGCTAATGTACCATAGCAAAAAGGTCTGTAACTCCTTTCTAACACTGCCAGCAGGTGGTACACACCCTGAACAAACACATACCTCCTCCAATTCAAGGACTTCCAAGAACATTCAAGGCAAAGCTCTCACCCCCTCACAGGCACTACCCTAGCCCCTCGCTCCCACTTTCCCCAGGCACAAATGAGCCCTGCATTACACAGCTGGGGGCACTGGGGCTGACAGCTCCAGCACCTCTGTCACCTGTGGCTGTGATTTCACAGCCCCTACTGAAATCACTGCATCAGGAAACCCAAAGCAAACCCAGGCCAAAAACTTCTAAACTGGACCCCAAGATTAAAAAAATCACAAAGTTTATTTTTTGGACTGTGACTACATGGCAATGCTATGATTTGAGACAAGTGTTAAAATTCTCAGGCCAGGCAGTGTTTCATCAGACCATTACTTTCATGCTAAATAGCTAAAATCCTCTAGTGTTTTCCCAGTAGGGAAGCTTTTAAGAAAGCCACAACACTACTCTGGCTGAAAATCTTCTTTATTTAAGAGGTCATCAAGGATTCTCTTCAATTCACCTTTCAGGTTCATGTTTTTAAAGCTTTCATTTGCAGCTACAGTACCTGGAAACATGCATTTTATTTATTTGCTTATTTTGAGTGCTGGGTGCCTCTGCAATTACAGAGAACCCTACAGTTGCAGGACTCCAGCAGGCTTTCAGAAAAGCAGCAAATACCATGAGAGTGTGAGAGCTGGTTAAGGCCACAGATTCAAGACAGTAGGAACAAGCTTTTCCTCTGTGATCGTAATAAAATTCATGAAGTTAAACAAAGGATGAATTTTACTCATTGTGCTTTAATGTGTTCATTAGAAACAACCCTGGAAATTCAGCTGTAGGCAGATACAGGGGCTGGCTACGACTCTTGGATGGGATTGTTGCTCTTTTCATTAATACTGTGCAACTGAAGAGGCCTGTTGAGCTCAGCACAACTCCTTCCGCTAGAAAGCAAGTCATAGGACTGTGCTTCTTAGTCTACCCTGTTTGCAGTTATTGCCACAAACATTTCTGAGGGTCCTGATAGATGTCTCTGGTGACTTTTGATGTTGCAGTTTAAAATACTTTCACCCACAGAGGCCTGTGCTGGAGGCAACCCCATGCACCTCCAGCAGCAGAATGAAATGCTCTGTCTTTGTTTCATGCAGTGGCAAATGCATCTCTGCACCTAGACACAGGACTGTGACCTAGGGCACCTGGGACACAGGTACATGTCTCCTTTGGCAGCTGCATGCAAGTAGAAAAAGCACAACAGCCTTCCTCCCAGTCACACAAAATACATATATATTCGCTTTCCCCTTTGGATTCTGATTTTCATGCTGAGAAGGCTGATGAAAGAATAGGTTTCAAGGGAATAACTTCCTGTCTATGGGCAGGGGAAAGCCCTTTGCAAAGAAGAGCAAAGTCTGGCAGCAAAGCTCCCCTTTGAAACATGCTGATATACTTCTTGCATTTTTTTCCTGAGCCTTTAAGCCTAAAGTGGTGGCATCTCTGGGAAAACATAAATTTAATTTTCCCAAGTCAAGAATGCTTTGCCAGTGACAGTAAGAGATCTCTCTGTCTTTATCTCAACCCAGAGAGTGCTTTTTCATCTCCTTTTCCCCCTCATCCTGTTGAGGAGGTGGCCCTCCTGGCCACCCCTAACCAGACACGTGGGCATCACACCTGCAACAGCATGAAGAGAGGTGTTCAGAAGGAGTTCCCACATGTGGAGAAAAAAATACCAGTCTATGAAGAAGTCAGAAACAAAATCTGGAGGCTTTTTCAGGGACATTTGTGCTTGTGGACTCAATGGCAGAGAACTAACTGTAGACTTGCTGGTTCTTACTTGTGAGGAGGCCAGCATTGCTTTTCTTTTGCATCTGTTTGGTGGGGGACTGGTGTGCAGCCTTACTTACTGCCTTACTCTGAATTCCAGGGCTGTGGAATAAAAATCATTTGCTGTTAGTCAACCAAAGCTGTCTTTTCTCTCTCTCTATTGATTACTTCTGAATAATCAATTGACATTTGGCACAGTCTTATTTATAATAATTCAAGTCAGCAGCAGCATAATTTAGAAACTGGCTACTAGGCATGTGTTGGTAATGAATTGAATCCATGGATAATTCAAATTCATAGACTAAAAAATTACATTTAAATAATGTTAAGGTTGTGACAACCTGACAAAGGACTGCAAATTCAATGTGAAAACTTTTCCTCCCTCCATGGCTGAGAGAAAAGCCTGGAGAAGGCATGAGAAGGGACTGGCATTCGCTGCCTGCCCCATGATTGTGCAGTACCTTTGTGTTCATACTGAGGTGACATCACCTTTGTGTTGAGCTGAACAGTGGTGTCATTTTATCCTTTATCAGGGAACAGACATATAGTTTTAGACAAGATATTGCTTGGCCTGATACAAAGCCAATAGAGCATGGTGTGTAAACCTCCCCTGGTTTGGTGGCTTATGGAGCTGGTGGTGTGTTTATCCAGCTGCTGCACGGAAGCAGGAGAGGCCAAAGCCCCAGCCATTCCCTGCTGGGAGTGAAGCTCCCACTAACACCCAGCTCCTGTCACAAACCATGAAATAGCCTTTTTTTCTCCTTATTGCACTCTGTTCCAGATTCTATTGTTAATAGAGCCTGAATCTAGCATGGAGGGTTACCTTTAAACCTGCAAACTAGAGGCACATGGAACTTGTAGGTAACTTCATGCTGAGCAAACTAATGGCTCCTTAAACGCCTTGTTAAGCAGCTGGTTAGTTAACAAGCTCATTTTCCCATTGGCTTTAAAAGCCATGGAAACCTATTCAGATGGCTGGGCATATTTACAGCCATTGCTAGTAGGACAAGGATTCCCAAGAAGCAGGCACTGCCTGAGACCTCCAGTGCTCAGCACTACCCTGTCACCATGTGCTGAGGGAGGGAAGAGAATGACACAGGATAACAGTTTTGATTTATCACAATTATATCTATTTACTCAAAAGCCATTCCAACAAGTAAGTATTTCTCCAAATGGAAACCACAGGGAGTGCTAGAGATTGACAACAGCATACTTTTTTTTCAGTGGGACTAAATAGCTAACGCTTCACTAAAGCCACCACGCAGACAGGTCAAGGTGACATAAGTCTGGCTGGGCAGAAGCCCTCACTCCAGAACAGCAGCATCCAGGGTGTTCACCACCTCTGCCTTGAAGATACACCTGTTACTGGCACCCACACTCTCAAAAGTGCACAATCCACAAATGCATCGTCTGTGAAAGAACTGGGTTTCTCTCACAAAAGTCATCCCTGCAGCCTCCAAGAGGCTCTTCCCCCTTGGAGGGTCAGAGCTGAATGGAAATCACCTCTTTTTCTCACACAAATGGCACCAACACTTGAGCTTCAAACCCACAGTACCATCATCTCCCTACCTGCCTTATTAAGACTGAATGACACAGATAAACATGTTAAACTAACTTTTATACACCTTAGGTATTCAGCAGTATGTTGATAAAAGGCAGCCCTTCACAGTAACCTACGTTATATATATCACCACCAAAAAAACCCAGAGAAAGCTGATGGCTGTGTGCGGGATTGCAAACACTATGGGCTTTGCAGTGGAATTTCAATTATGGGGAAAATGCACTGTCAAGCCCTCATTCAAACCCTTAATTACCAGTGCTTAAACACCACATACTATTGAAGGAAACTATAATTCACTTTGAAAAAGACCTGGTTTATACCTATAATTAAATTAATCATAATTAATTCCAACAGCTAGTGCTATAACTATTGAAGGAGAGAAATATTAAAGAAATGCATTGTAAGGGACTGTTTACAACACTGCTATGGTGGAAGAACGAGTCCGCCAGGTTTCCCTACAGTTCTGCATCCAGATATTTAGCAAAGGATACTAAACTCAATCTTCATCTTACTCTTGTTTTTTTAATGTGGCCTTTTCCCCAGCCTAAACCACATCCAGATCTCAGGCGTTTACCAGGTAACCTTTCTAAGAGCTGTCATCTCCCACCTGCCTGGTGAGCTCATCTTTTGCTGAAGCTATTCTGTATCCCTTCTGCCATCCAAGAGCTGCTGAGGGATCACCTTTCAAGCCTGTGGTTTGAAGTAACAGCAGCAGCCATCAACTGGAACCCTAATCCCATGGAAAAGAGCCTTTCCCCCTGCCCATAATCCCTCCACCCTCTGCTGCCACACAGCCACTTTCTCTGACTGTAGAAAACAGTAACTTTCCCTCCACCTACTGCTGCCTTACTGTCTCTGCTGCAATTTTCTGTGTGTTCTTGCCAGCCCCTCTTTGGTCTCTGAGCAACACTGGGAAAGGTGAAGGCAGGAGGAAAACCCAGGCAGGAGGAAAGCTCTTGGAGCAGCAATCAGGGCTGGAGGCATGTAATCAGGGAAAAGAAGGTGGAGAGAAATCACGGTTTCTTCTCTTTCTTTCAGCAAAATGACGGGCAGGCTGAAGGGAAGGGAAATATTCCCCTACAAATTCTGGTTTAGAGTGGCAGTGTGGTGTACTAGCAGATCATAACATTTTATTGCAGTGTACTGTTAAACAACAGGAGGCTTTTCAGGCATCGGTGTCAAAAAAATATTGTGTAATCTGCTAAGTAATAAACTACTAAACCAATACAGGGCACGTCATATTTCTTGACTTGCATTTTGCTCATTGGCTTTTATACATACCTGCTTTCTAATTTCACCTTCAGAATATATAAAGCTGGTTTTATTCCTTCCTTTCACAGGACTGGCTTGTTTTTGTTTTCTGTTTGAAAGACAGCTCCTTTTAAGTGTATGGGTTCATGTCCCTTAGCAGCCTTCAAACAAATGCAAGTCTCTGGGCTTTCAGTACATCATGGGCCAGCAGAGATGCCTACACTGCTTCCTCTTCCTTGTGGCTCTGTGCATTGCTCCTCTGGCTTCATTTGCAGGGAAACAAAAATCTTATTCGTTCTCTCACAATTTCCAAGTGCCCTTTCTGCTCCTTGAACGGGCTCCCTATGAAACAACACGTGTCTGAACGTTTTAGCAAGGTTAAAGGAAGGACATTTGGTGCTTTAAGACCATCTTGCAGGGCAGACTTAAACAAACTGTTCTTGTTTGAAGATGTGATTATTCATTAATGTCAAATTAAAGATGAGCTGAGATCCTTCACTTGATCAAGGCCTGAATTGCCTGTACTGGGAGAAGCAGCTACAGCCTGGAGGCCCTGCCAGACTCTTCCATATTTCACTAGTGGAAGGATTACTACAGTTGACAGAGAAAACCGGAAGTAAAAATCCTCTGGTAATTTAAAGGAGATTTTGTCTCAGATGTCACCATCTTGTTGCTTCCAAACTTTCTACGCTCTTCAACCACTTACTTTCCCTGTGATTAAACCCATAAATTTCAATAGTCTTCATTGAAAAGACTGGGATTGGGGAGGAGGGTGTCAATGCACCACACACACACACTGGGACCTTTCTATTCCTTCTGATGAGACAATCCCAAATCAAAAACTTGAACATCCTATTTCCAAATCATATGGTTTTTGTCTTTGTTACAACTTGGGAATAGAATACATTGCTAAAAATAAATATCCCCTTCAGAACTGTTACTCTCCAGAAAACCTTGTTATCCACATATACCCTACTAATCCTACTCACAAATCCAGAGAAGCACACAGAGTCTGTCTTTTTGAAAACAATTCTCCTAGAATGTATTCCTGAATGTTTTACCTTGTAGCTTCTTTTTCTATTGAAGTTACTTGTATCACATCTTGAACAGACCCTGGAAGTGAGGCCTCAAAGTTCATTTTGCAAAAAATCCCTTAGGAAATGCATTTGGTCACTTCTATTGGTCCCTCCAAGACTGGTTTCTGGGTGAACTGAGCCTAACCTGACTCAAGACACCCTGCAGGTATTTGTACAAACCAATGAGTCAACTGCATGGGTAAAGAAAACAAATCTTTCACCATTTATCTACACTTTTTCCCAAAGGCTTTGAAAGAGAGATTCAGTAGGAGGTAATATATCAAGATGAACAGCATCAGTTAGCGAGGTGTGAGGTCTGTGACTTCCCAGGGAGCTGCACACATGCAGGTGAGAGATTTCAGGCTATCTGATGTGGCCACCACTGGCAGAAATAAAAAATGTCATGATAATCTTTCCTAACAGCTCAGCAAGTCAGAGCTGATCTTATGCTACCATTTTTAAAGGCAACAGTTAGAAAGAAAACAATGCAGACACATGGGCCTGAGCTAGCAAACTAGTAGAATGCCAATCACCTCTCTTAAAAGAAACGTTTATCATCTCTGTTGAACAGGTCCATTCTTGTCCATTGCTGGAAGGGGTGAAAAGAGGCTTACAATGATCACTCGTACTGTAGACTGAGAAGGTCCAGTAGCAGTTTGCCCAGGGGATCCCATGTATGTTTGACACATTTTGTGATCTGCTTTTAGCCTTGGATTATGCTTTGCATTGACAAAGCGGGGTGCATTCTCAGCTGGCAATACCCACAGAGCTTTGCATCTCACCTTGGCCCATCACTACTGGGCAAGGAGTCTCACGAGAGATACTGTGGTGCAAGCACCAGATCTAAAAGGCAGTGGCTGACTTATTCCACAATGTCACTTTGATTCTAAAAGTACTATTAACCTTCCTCCTGGAGTTTTTGTTCTGTTAACTTAGAGAATATTCACACGTGCCCTTAAGAGCTGTAATGAGCTGATGGCAGTGATTAATTATCTACAGCAGTTCTGTAATAGATGAATGCATATGATATCTCATTTATCAGGGAAATAACCACTTCTTTAAAGTCCATGATCAATCAAGTGAAAAGACACAGGATTTGTTGACAATGCCAGATGCACTTAAGATGAGAAGGTCTTTAGCTGGTAAGGAGACTGCTGTTTTAAAGAAATGATTTACTGAAAACACGATGCTTCCAGCTCCATTCTGCCTCCCTTCCTGCTCTGAGCACATTCAGTATGCAGCTTGATTATAATCAACACATCAAACACTGAATGTGAAGGGTAGGATTTTTCCCACAAATGGAAGAATCATTTGCTTATTTGTCATTTGTATTCCTCCCATTTATATGAAGGCTCCAGTGGCCAGCGAAAGCTACAGGATGTTTTGATGGCTTCTCACATTTAACTATTTATATGAGGTATCACATTAGAGGTCCAAGGGGATGGAGGCTAATTAGGTGGAAGAGCAGTCTGGGCCTCCAAAGTACCTCAGAGTTCACACTTAACTAAGATACCTGCCAGCTAATATCACCAAAAAATGCAATTTAATTTTTTTTACCCTAAAACCAGACTTGCTTCCAAGATTACATTCCTCTCTTGATGACTTGGCAAACAGGATATTTTCTTTATTTTGCTCTTCTTTTTTTTTTTTTCATTTAGAAGATTTTTTTTCAGTGATACACTTCAAAGGTAAAAATAGCTTTGAAGCACCTGTTCTGAAATATCCCATTTATTTTGCTTTTCTAGATGTGAAATAAGACTGCCCTGAGTTGATGGAGAGCAAAGGGCTTGTCTTTTGTGAGCTGAGTGAGTTCTGGGATCAAGGTTTGTGACTTTTAAACTTTACATTTTATTTTGCCTTATATCTGTCTATATAGGATGAAACACCCTGGTCTCAACAGTCCTCTCCTCTTCTCCCATCTTTCTCCACCAATGAAAGATAGATCAATTATTTTAAACCAGCAAACACCCCCAGGAAAAAGAAGAAAATGGGAGTCTGCAGATCCTGAGGAGAGGACTGGTGGGAGGGAGCTGCTACTTGTAAACAATTTTAACTCCTGGCGAATCCAGTGCGCAAGCTTGAAAATACCTAATGATGGGAAAAGACTGCTCCGTGATTGTCTGTAGAAGACAACACCCTCTGGGTGCTGACAGTCCTTACAGCAGGAGTCTGTAAATCATAGCAACCTGAGTGGTAACCTCATCATCTCCCTTCATCTGTGCCAGAGTGGTGGGATGCCCTGCTCAGAGCAGCACTGGGGAACATTTAGCTCCCACCTTTCTCTGTGGGCTTGAAGAGGTTATCTGTGCCCTCAGCAAACACAGTCCTAAGGTGGGGATTTTTAACTGTGCTCAGGGGCACTTAATTTTCATGTGAATTGAGAGGGATGTGGATACCAAACTGCCTTGGTGCTGACAGAAAACCAACTCTGAGATATAGAAGGAGCCCTGTTGTACAGATTCCCCTCAGATTTAAAATCAGGTATCTGTCCAAGGGTATATCTTGTCTGAGGATTCATTGTTATAGGAGCTCGGCTACAGGCTAGTACAAGCTACACCAGTGCTTCTTTACCACCATTTTACCTCCGTTTGTCCTTCCTGTACCACAGGCCTAGCCACACTTGCTCCATTCTCTTCTCCTGGGCTGAGGGTTTGCTAGTCCCTCCTCAAGTCAGTCTTGCTTAGTAAAACCAGCAGTGGAAAATACAGCTATTTTCACGGTGGGTCAGTACAGTGAACAGTGCTGTCTGCAATGGATGCCAAGAGCTGGAGCACAGAGATATCCCTGTTGTGCAAAGGGTTGTGAGACCAATCAGTCACCTCACAGAAGGTTTGCCCTGGACTGTAAACACCTTTCAACAGTTTTGTTCTTGTACCTTATTCACACTGAGCATTACCCAAAGGGCCTCTTGATATTTAAAAGTCACACTTGGCTGGGGTCTCCACCTGCACTATGATACAAACAGGACTCATTTGCAGAGAGGAGGAACAGCTCACAGCAGAACCAAGGAAGGGCCCAAAATGGGGGTGTGTGTTTTGAAACCTCATTAATCTAGGGCATTTTATGACAGTGTAATTAGCACTAGAGGCTGAGAGGAGTGGCAAAATACATTTATCTCAACAAAGGCGGATAAAACCTGTAATTCTCACCTGAATTATGGTTTTCAAAACCCTCTCTAAGGAGACAGATGTTATGCCAGACCTCACTATTATAGATTGCATTTTTCTTGAAAATAACAAATAGCTAATTAGTTATGGGTACCTTTTGCAAAAGAGACAATTTTATTGCAGGGAGAATTTTCAATCATAAACAATTTCTTTGTTCTGAGGTTAGCCCTTTGTCCCTCTGAGTCCACCTCCCAACACATGACAATCACAAATCACACCTACGGCAGGGAGAAAGTCAGTGCAAAGCTGCTGTTCATTGAGAATATCCTGGTGCACAAGAACCAGGCAGTACCTATGGAAACTCATACAAAATCCAATTAAAACAGAAAAAACATCAGGTCCCAAAAGGGATTAGGCAAATTCACAGAAAACATGTAAATGGTGCAGCCTGTGAGAACGATGTAAGAATGGAGTCTCACCAATATTCAGGGGTATACTACCTTAAATACGCCATACCTAATGAAGCATCCCTATCCTCTTCCTCCCAAACACACACATGCACAAATTCGTGGCTACCAGCAGTTAATGACAGATTTGTTAATTAACAGCATGAGGCAAAGCCAAGGTTGATGTTCTAATAAACAGGTCATTAACTTTGGTAATGACCAATTTGGGAAGATGATTGCTCTTACAAACTGTATTCCATGGCTTATAAAAAGCAGCAGTGCAGCTCTGAAATACATCTGGCAGCCAAGACGTTAACAGAGCAGTTGGTCTGAAACACTGGCTGTTCCCTAGGAAGTTATCATCCCCATTTTTCACCAGATACACTGTGTAACCGGGAATCAGAATAGATGTATTTCAAGCTACAGCAATTAAAATCCATACAGATGTAAAAATGAAATAAAGATTAAACAGTTTCAAGATAACTGACCATCCTTGCCAAGGTCGTTCTGAAAAGGTACTTGATCTTTGTGACCAGCTTTCCCAGACACCATTCTGCTGTCATTTAAATAAGACTTTCCACTGTATTTCTCTCTCTGAGGCCAAAGGACATGCCTGTCCAAGAGACTGGGCTATTCCAAGGAGAGAAGTCTGCATGTCACTGGCAGGGTTTTGGTCCCTCTGTGCAGAGGAAGGCAGGGTGGCAGTGTGCATAAGGACTGGGATAGATAACCAAGATACCTAGAACAGCCACAGGCTTCGAAACAGTAACCCGATTTCCCATGTCACAAGAGAACAGAAAACACCCATAGTTTCATCGCACTGCAAACCAAGCCTCAAAAGAGACCTATTTAGAATGACTTGAGATCAGTGAACTACAAAAAATTTCTGAATTGGGCACAGAAGTGGATTGAGATCACGTTGCAAAAAATTCCTCCGTTTTCAGGACCTGTGCCATTTTCTGGTGTTCCTGGAATATGAACCAGAAGCAAAGGGGGCTAATAGTAATGTGTCGTGAGCCAGAGGATCCATTAGTAGCACTTTGGGGCCTTTTGGGGGATAATTAAACATCCTAAAGAACAGTCACTTAATATCATAGCACTTAGTAGTTACTAGACAGTTAGTAACCACATACCAGAAGGAAGAAATCACTCTTTCTATGGTTTACTATCAAACAGTCAGGAAAAAATAACTCTGAAGTTTCATGTGTGTTTGAAAGGCCAGTGAGTGGGCAGGGTAGCCTGGATTGGCCCTTTTGCAAAAAGGGGTTGTGTGGAGATGAATGATGTTAGGGGAGCAGTGTTCACACAGAATGCTTTCTCACAGGTAAAATGAAAGCAAGTGAAAACGTTTTTGGGAATTAGTCCTGACAGTGTTTGAAATTACCCTGTGGATCTAGGGTCTGGACTTGGGGCACAGAGAAAAGAGGAATATACACACACAGCTTGAAAGCTCTGTGCCTATTAGTGCTGTCCACTGTAACACTGTGAAAGTATGTCAGTTAGTGGGCTAAAGGAAAGCAAACCTTTCCAAAAGGGATAAAATTGAGCAAGAGGAAACCTGCCTGTGACACACAGAAATGTCACTTCCTTCTGCCACAGTGAAACTCCTGTGCTTTACCAGGGGAAATACAGATTATGTATTTTTCTTTTGTCTTATTCCCCTCTGGCATTTCAGCCTGGGTATGCAATGCCTCTAAGGTGAAATCTGTTTTGAAAGAGGTTACATGGGTAAAATTTAGCAGGACTGGAACAACCCCACTGTCAGGCAGGGATCGCTCAGTCCCTGTGACAGACAGCTATGTAATCATGCACAACCTTGGGAGCTCTGCCAGAAATCCGCTGGCACTTGCATCCTTGCACAGTCATTTGAGTGCACGAGGGCTGTTCCCTGCTAAATACTCCTATGGAGACTTCCTTCCTGAAAGGGAATCAAAAGACATGGGTAACCACCAATTTGGTCTCCTCACAGCGAGCTCTCAGCATCGTGAAAAGCGACTGTAGGTAACTATTCGGATTTGGACCGAAGGAACAGAAGGATCTAAGAAGCATATTAGGATTGCTTTTGTACCTGAAAAAACAGTCCCAATGACGCTACACCATTTTAGTAAAACTCTTTAAAATAATCGACTTCTGACTTTAAGGGGAATACAACTGATTTTGCATCAAACCATTCTTACTAATATTTCCTTTATTAAAGTACTTAAAAAGGGCTGAATAGATTAATATGATCAGTTTGGTCCCACAACTCTCTAGAAATCCAGAGTTCACTTATGCACACCTTCCTTATTCTGATGAAAATGCATTCTTTTTCTGCAAATGTAACATCTCTCTAGAAGCAAAAAATATTGATAAATTGACACGCATAAAAATTACGACAGAGGTGTTTTTGTAAACAGGCCCCTTTTTTAATTTGTGACACAAAAAGCCATGGGAGCTGACATAGATGAAGACTAAATGGACAGAGACTGACTATATCCATCCATCGATACAGCACTGAAAACTCATTTTGGGTGCAGATGGGAATTTACCAGCAGAAGACAAACGATCCCGTAAGGCAGAAGAGAATGTTAGTGAAAATAAAAGTTAGAAATGACAAAGCACCTGCTACTGCCTGATGTAGCAATCAGAGCCGACACATTCCAATTGTCCATCTTAAAAAATGGGCTTTATCACCAAAGAAGGTCTCAATTCATTATTTCTTCATTGATGTTATGTCAAATATGCAGGTCACATCATCAGCCTGCTATCTAAGAGCGAGAAAAAGCTGGAGAACACGGTTAAGGACACAGAATGAATAAAATTCACAGGGGTGATGGAATTATTTTTGAAAGTCACAGTCAAGTAGAAATAAAATTCAGCAAGAGGAGAAACAAAGTGAGCAAACACTCCCTTGTTTTACTGTTAAGTTCCTGACTACATAAATTGGCCCAATATTTCAAAATGACTGGCACGTTTAGGTCTTTTTGTCTTTGTGGACTGAACTTGAGGGACTTATAAATAGGCCAAGCCTTTGTAATGCGCTCCAGATTGAGGCTGAGATTGATGAAGCTGGACATATTCAGGATAAAATACAAGAGCCAGCATTTAACAGGAAGGCAGCTCTCCCCTGGAGCACACCTGCAGATGGACACGGTAGCTTCAACCTCTTTTGAGTAGGTGTGAGGGGGTTTTTTGGCATAGAGACCTTTCCATTCTTTTGGCCTTTGATTTTGCTCCGCAGGAATCCTTCCTTGTCATTGACTGAGGGAAGACTAACTGTAGAAATTTAGCATTATTGAGACCAGACCAGGACCAGAATTTACTTACCCAGTAAACCACAATGCTGCATGAAACAAGATGCATAATCTTGTACACCCCACAAAGCTCTTAGCAGCGGTTTATCTCCATTCATATGGAAATTTCCATCGATTTCACTGGGAGGAGATTTAAGCCAACCCTATGCCCTGGCTCTCATGACTTACACAATATTTGTCTTCCTTAAAACATCAGCTCCTGGACTCACGTGATCACACGAGAATCTCAAATGCAATCAGCTCTCTGGGCTATGCAGAAAATCTTGAAAATCAGCACACTCAAAGAGAACAAAAGTCAGCAGAAGAAGCAGCCCACCTGATCTAAAGGGTCTGTGCTTCTTAACCCTCAGATGCACTGCCTCCTTGCAGTCACCATTAATCCAAGTTACACAGAGCAGCGCTGGGCAGCTTGCCTAACCAGGGAAGGGAGATGGGTGAACAGAGGGCAATTTGCACTCCAACCTGACATCTTTGCTTTATACAGAAAAGGACTCCTCCTGCAGTACAAAGAAACCCAGGGCCAAATGAAGCACTTAATCCAAAAAGGGTGCAGGAGGAAAAGAGACACGAATTACACTGGTTTATTTGGAGGGGGAAGAAAAAGCATTCTCTAGTTTCCGCCCAGACTTGAAAAAGATATATTTGGCCCAAAAACTGAGTTGAGGCTTGCCACCCATAACTGTGCCATTCAAAGACATTCTTAGCAAAGATAACAGGGAAGGCACCAACACCATTAAAGAGAAGCAGTGAGTGCAGAGAACCAGCAAGAACACGCTGCAAGGATGCATCTGTGCTGTGGAAAGACAGTGCTGGGCCAGTGATTTGCAGTTCTGACAGATGCACAATACAGCATTTGGCTCTGAGATTATATCTGTGGTCAATGGAAAAAACAATTTGATGGCATCTGGGAGAATTGGGATTTTTAAAAAGGGAATTAATCGTAAAAGGATTCAGTGACCTTTGCTAACTTCAAAAAAAGAAAAGAGCTCATATGGATTTTTATATTCTATGTGCATTAGTTGCTCATTCTCTCTGAGGTGATTTGCTGGGTTGGTTTTTTTTTGTTTTGTTTTATTTGCATAAAGCACTGTCTGCATGAAAAGACAAGCCAGCAGGCTTTCTATGTGCTTATGCAGGATTTTACTGTAATGTTTTTGGTAGGTTTAATGTTTTTTTTCCAATATTTGCAATCTCCCATCATTTCTGTTCCAGAGAAACAATTTCTTTCAAAACATAGCTGTACACGGCCCTCTTGGACCTGACCTGTTCCCCAGCTTTCCGCTGCCGTTAAAGCCAAATCACATTTATATTTAACAGCTTAATTTTCCAAATTGGTTTTATCGGTGACCCTGTTGCCCTGTGAAGACAGCATGGGAGGGGAGATGAGACCTGAACTGTGTGCCCAGCTACATTGCTGACCTGCTGGATGACACAACAGCGCATCCCTGTGCCTCCTTCCCCTCTAAGCTTTTGCCGACTTAAGGCGGTAAATCCCTCAGAGCAGGAACCACCTTCTGCTGAAGGGCACAGGATGGAACCACTTTGTGCCCAACAGTGCAACAAGAAGGCCAGTGGTGGGGCAAGCACAAGGTAGAGGTGAGCTAACAAGCCCAGAGGAGAAAGGCACAAGCCACCTACAAAGTGTGGGCTACAAGCAGCACCTTGCCTGTGACATGATGCATGACCCTCCTTAGCATATCAACACCTTTTGTATGAGGAACCTGAGTTCATTTTCTACTCCTTGACCGCGTGTTAGATACACAGCTTATTTTTCCTATTACCCTGAGAAGGGTCATTGACTGCTCTTTTCCAGTCCTGTAGCTTGCCTTTCCCCTGCCCCAGCCTAGGTTCAGATATTTCAAGGATATCTCAAGCCTGTGAATCTTTTTCTTTTTTTTTTTTAACTTAAGCCAGAGAATAATATAGAATTGTCAGAAAATAAAACAAATGCAAATTGTTAAAGGGTGCATTTTAAAAATACTATCCTATGACAAACATGCTGGAGTCTTTTGCTCTGGTTATAGTGCAGAAATCTCACTTCTTTCTTGAAGAGATTCAGGGCCAAAACAAGAATTAATTCTGAGATTGAATTCAAGTAGCAGAGTGTAAAACAGTAGGGAAAATGCTTCTTGATGAAGCAGCGATGACAGTACGACAGTACCCGCAGTCCTGTGTCTAGGTACAGAGAGATGGACCCACAGATGAACCAGTCAGCGGCACACAGAAACTACCTACAGCCACACAGATGCCTATGCTTGAAAGCGATATACCCCAACACACCTATTCAGAGACGTGCTAATGAGGTCTCAATTTCCAGGTTGTGCTTGGATGTCAGTCTTGCATTGACAAGAGCGCTGCCACAAAAGGGAAATATTTTAATTTCGTGTGTGCCAGGATCCTGTCAGTTTTCAGACATCTCTATTTCTCCTCTCAAAAACCCTCTTAAAATTTGTCCCCTGGGAATATTGCTCAACTGCAAAGTGCCAACCAGGAACTGGAAAGAAAAAAACCTTACTGAAACCATGCGGACCTTCAAGGGCGACAGGGAATTATACTGCTTGGAAGGAAATTAAGGCACTGGAACAAAAAAACACAACCCTGTGGCTTATCTGCACAGAAGTCATCATGGGTTTCATTCTGCCAATCTTTGCTCACCCTGATCAGTGGCTAATTGCAGAAGTGCTGATGATCTCAGTGGCGCGAGGCAGTAAGCGCTTGAAGATCAATAGCCAGCCCGGGTCTATCAAGCCAGCTGTGCCATTGCATGCTATGGTTGCAGCTGTAGTTTTGGAGCTGCTAGGGTGGATGAAGACATCACACCTTTGGGGTGAAGACAGGACCAAAGGCTTCTGACTGCAGGGTGAGAAGAAAATGTGGGTAAGGGCAAAGGCCAAAGGCAAATTATAGGGACCTTGCCTGTATACAAAGAGCCAGTCAACATGACCCTACAATATTATGTGCTGGACTAGACAGTTGTAAGCCCCAAACGTTTGGGAAATACAGGGCATAGGGAAGGACGGGTGGGGCAGCAATGAGAGAGACCACCAAGTAGTCTGGAGTGCTTGACAGAAGCCATGGTGGACAGAAACAACACATGAGCCAGTGGAATGGCCGCAGTAGGACAGGCTGCAATAGCTTGAATATGCCATATGATGTATGCCAGGGCTGTCTCAAAGAGGGATACATGAGCTGGTACTGCTTTTACAGATTTCACGTTGGAGGGGATTGGGGAACACCAGCAGGGTTCACTTTGCTTTGAACAAAACAACTTGCCCAATATACTGCATTAGAAGGAGTGTTAAAGTTGCAAACTCATCACAGATTTTCAATGTAATGAAGCGTAACAAACAGCGATTCCTTTTGCTGATTTTTTTTTCCTGGGGGAGGGATCACCTGACTCCTCCAGAAATAGAAACAAAAAGCAAGGGGGATTAAAACAGAAAACATCTGTTTTGTTTAAAAGGAAAAAGGACGTTTTGACACAATCTCTTTTCTCAAAGGCATCCAAAAGTTTTTTCTTCATCCCAGAAACATTCCAAAGCTGAACTGTTTGTCCTTCAGACTGCCCCATCTGCAGCTTTAATAGAGTTTTTAATGTATTCTCTACATAATTAATATTTACATTTCAGTAGCAGCTTGCAGCTCCAACAGACACTGAAGGCCATACAGCGTGAGAGTAAAAGGGAGCTGTTCCTCTCTAGCCAGACAAGAAAGACAAAGACTGAGGAGAGGGAAATACAAACAGGTTATAGAAATGATTTACACAAGGTGATTCATCATCTCAGAGACAAACCTGGGAATAAAGCTGAGGTGCCCAGCTCTAACAGGGAGCTTTTGGGACTCCAAAC
This sequence comes from Zapornia atra, assembly GCA_013400835.1. Classification (NCBI taxonomy): domain Eukaryota; kingdom Metazoa; phylum Chordata; class Aves; order Gruiformes; family Rallidae; genus Zapornia; species Zapornia atra. The sequence goes on from VZTU01022686.1 coordinate 90,197, forward strand.
CCAGCTGCCCAAGATCAAAGCTTTCCTCCAGGTCAAAGCTTTCTCTAAGTCCACTGAGGCCTCAGTCTTTTCCAACCTTAGATTATTTTTTTCAGAATGGGAGTGTGGGTGCAGCTCAGGTTTCAGCCACTAAGCAGTTTTAGGCCGGTCACTAAAATTACCCTTGTGCTTACCCTCATGGGTAAGAATTACAAAATAGATGATTATGGGAATGTTGGGAGCCCACAATCCACCGCTGACTGTCACAGGTGGAAACACATGAGACAGATGTACAGACACAGACAGAATTACAATTAGCATCTGAAATCCACAACACCAATGGCCACAGATGAGCTATGGTATGCTCCTGTCATAGCCAAGGAAGCAAAACCCACTGCTTTTAGAATGTAATTCGTCTGAACTATTAAGGCGTGTAGGTTAAGGCAAGATCATCTGGGAATAAACAGCAGGAGAGGTTAGAAGAGTATGTTCTAGACTGATGTGTGGATACAGACATGGATCTGTGATTTCACCCCATTAACATATTTTATGATGGATTTCTTTGTCTGGACAACACATAGCTGTCCACGGGACATCCTTACACCTCTGGTGGACCCAGCCCTTTTTGAGGTCTTATAAAAAGATGCTGTGCTTTCCACCTCTGTCCATGTTGACTGTGGTAAAGACACAGAAGCCCTATATAGCAGAAGGACAGATGTGGAAAGTCCAAAGGATGGCATTTGTAGGTTTTTTTTGTCAGGTGGGATATGGTTGGGGGGCCAAGCCAAGCTGATTGATAGATTGCAGAAAGGCTATGTGCTTAATGGAAACGTTGAACCAAGCATTACTTCTGCCAAGATAAGTTATTGGTTAGTTCAGTCGCAACAAAAATTTTTAAGACATCGTGAATCAATACCTAGTTAATTGTTAAATTAATTACTGTCTGTCATCATTTTCCAAAGTACTTTCTGGAGTTGATACATTATGAAAGTTATCTGGGTGCCTTGTTAGAATTCTATAGGCAATTTTATCAATTTTTTAATTTCACAATTGAGGAAGCAACCCTCCCTTTGAATAAATATACTCTCATAGTTCCCAATAGAAGTTTGTTTTCCATGGGTTTGGGCTTGGTTTTTTTTAAGTTTCACAAGACGATAACTTAAAAGAAGGGGTGGGAAATAAGATAACTGGGCCTGAGCCCCATAGGTGAAGAGGAAAGAGTTGCCGTGCCTTTGCGAATAATGAAGAATGCAAACACTCAGGGAATACACATTATGAGGAAGGTTGGACTGTGGCCCAGACGACCTTCTTCACAGCAACATCCCACCATAGCACTGAGAGGGAAGTGCAGACCAGTGTTCAACTTTGTTATGTCCTAGTCAAGGTCAGATTACTATTGAGGGTTTTGATTAATGCATAAAACACAATCGTATTAGCTGAGTCGGCACACAGCTCTGATGTTCGTTGAAGAAGCTGCCATGCTCATTAGATGGAAGCAAGCCATCTAAAAGGTCAAAGCTAATTTTGAAAACCGTGCTATGACTCAGGGCAGTAAAGCAGGGTAAAACTGGCATGGCAAAGAGAGAAAGAGATGCCTTACCACCCAAGCACTTCTACTGGACTCTGTTACCACAGTTTTCAGTGTGCTGTATTAATCAGTGACATTTATCCCACCGCAGCCCTTAAAAAAGGGTCATGTCCTCACCAGGTGGAGGCCTCAACATCGCTGATTTGCTCAAGGATGCTCAAGCTATGACTGACGCCAAAATTAATCCCAGTAAACAGAATATAGTTTAATATAATTTGACAAGCTTGTGAAAGTAAGACAGACTCATAACTCCTATTATCCTTAACTTTAAAAGTAAAAGGAAGCAGGGAATCAGCAGTGCTCCTTTGGCTTTAGCTTGACTACACATTACATTTCAGTACAGCTGTAATTACGGATGGAGCTGGCAAAGAAATTGCTCAAAACTGCTATAAGTACTAAACTCACACAAACAGGTGGGAAATCATATTTCTCAGGATATCCATTAAGCTTTGAACAGTAGACACCAGACTAGGAATAATAAACTGCAAGGAACAAACAGATATGGTAAGGTTTTTACTGGAATAAAGGCAAGGAAAATTGCTGAATTAATGCTGACCTTTGTAAAATAATAAAGCCACAAAACCATAAAACAAAGATCCCGGCAGTAACGTTTAACTACCACTGAGAGCACTTCCCTCTGTTGCATTTCACAAGTAAGTTATACTAAGATAATATGGACCAAGAGATTTGCCCATCATGCTCTCCTGGTAACACAGAGCTGTGTTACATGTGCCTGAAAGTGCTGGAGAACGTTAGTTTTCTGTCAAGCATCTGCCATATGCTGAGCCAGATGTATCCATATATGAACACTTTGGTCAGAAATGGCCAGGCACTCCAACCTTTTTCTGTATGTCTCCTGGAGTCTAGATGTCAGGCAAGAAAAGAAATTGAATGCACATCCTAGGAAGAAGAGGAATAATTCAGGCACTGGAGAGACATGTGTGCAAGGAGTCCTTACTTTAACCATATTTATCTGGTCTATCTGGTGACAATTTATACTATGAAAATGAAGTTATGTGGTTTTGATATACAGTCCAATAATACTGTTTGGGAGATACAGATGGAACTAAAAAGTCATTGTGAAACGGTACATTGAAACACTCCAGTCTAAAAAACTATAGCCAGTATATTCTGAAGTTAACTGTATTTCAAAATGAAATTTTGAAATGCCACTGAAATGTTTCCCTCCTTCTTTCAGCTTACTGTCAGTCCCCCGTGGAAAACGGTATGCAGTTGCAAAAACTTCTCAGCAGCTCCATTTATGAGTTTGGTTTAAGGAGCATTTCCCCAGCCCTGATGTGAAGCTAAGGTGAAACACCTCCCCAGCCTCACTGCAGAGGCAAGAACGTGCTGCAGGCCACAGGCTTAAACCCTAAAAGAAATTTGGCTGTGGCAAAGTTAAGACAAGGCTGAAACCTGCTCTGTCCTTACTAGAATCTCCTGCAGTGAGATCATACTGTTCACACTGTATCTGTTTTAACAGTAAGCAAAAAAATAAAGTGGGTTATTAAACAGAAAAGCCGTCCCCGTTCATTTTTATGTTTGCAGTGGCTGAAGATGCTGTGTTTAATATAATAGCTTCCAGTTCTTCATACACATTTCTGCTGCATCTCCACATGAACCTTGCTGGGGGAGGAGGAGAATAGCCCTCATTTTGCTATTAAAATGCTAACAATCTGGAAGTCTTTTTCTGATTCATCCTGTGCTTCCAAGATTGCTTTGCTTAAATTGGAAACATAGCCAAGCAATGTCAACAGCTGAGCCACTCACAAAAAATTAGCTCCATGGCTTTAGAAGACTCTCGCTTTACACAGTGACAAGTCACATACTCTTTTTTCCAAAGGAGCTTTGTGTGTGTGCATGTAAGTGACTGCACGCATACATATATTTCATATAAATATATATACATATGTATATATATCTCTCTCAGAAAATAGGCAGTATCAGGAGGAATAAGATTACCGTTTTGTGAAGAAAAATCATAGTTCTTCCTACCCTTTGTTCACCATAGCAACTCTCTCTCTCTCACACACACACATACACACACAGAGGCAGAAAAAGAGGAAAAAGAAAAGAAAAGCTCATTTTCAACCAGGCCTTCTCCAACAACAAGAGCAAAGCTTTTAGCTTCCAGATAAGGACAAAACAGTATTCTAGCAGTTCATTGCATAGGCACACGTGGACTCTTCAAGCAAGTACACGTTTCCATTCCTCTGCCTGCAAATTCAGCACGACCTGTTAGGACATGCCTGGGTTCTTCCCAGCACAAACATTTACATGTTTGATAACGGCTGTCCATGTTTGATAATAGCTTCCTACTTCTTAGCTTCCTAGGAAGCTAACAACTTCCTGCTTACCGCGATGTGACGTGTGCACGCACACATCTGCAGAGAGACATGCTACTCACTGGTTCAGACTTCGGTTTTCCAGAAAAAAAAAACAAAACCAAACACAACTGAGGCAGAGAGTCAAAGGAAAGGTGATAGCATCTATTTTTACTGACCATGCATATTTTGGCGGCACTTAAAAAACCCCACATGCTAGCATCACGTTCACTCTATGCAAGGTTCTGTATGGGTTCCACATATAGGCTATATGTAAGTCAACTATACATATTTTTCTGAAGACCCCAAAGCCTGAGGATATGAGTAATGTCTGCTGAGGTCACACCAAAGAAATCCACTGGCATCAGCAAGCCCAAATTAAGCAAAAAATATCTGTAGTTTACAAACAGGTCACTGCAACATAGGAAGGTTAAAGGACCCATTCATGGACACACAAAAAGTTGCTTGCAGACAGGCTCGAACAGAAATTTCCCAAGTGCTTCTTGATGTCTTAAACACGACCTATTTGCCCTCAGCTGGGAACCTACATTGCTCTGTCTGCTACTTTACTTTGTGTCTCTCTCTTTTTTTTTTTTTTACAGAGAAAGCAGCTCTACTCTCTGAAATCTGCTACTAGTATTATGGAAGAAAATAATGTGTTGTTCACCTTCAATCGAGGCCTGATGTCAGCGATGTTCTCTTACAACAGCTACATCTATAATATTTTGAGTATCTGCAGAAAAGCTGTAGGTAGGCTACGGCTGAGCTTATAACTTCTTCTGTAGAGGGATTTGATTTGCCAGAGTTTTACATCAGCTTTAAGCTGAGACTCCACTGACTTTTGGGATGACAACAGAGTCAGTCATCAAGAAAAGTCATTAAGTAAAGAAACATCTTAGCAGGCTTCTTGGCAAAAAAAACCAGGTGAGCGCAATCTGCTTTTCCCTGTACATCATCTCCTTCCAGCCTATTGTCACAGTGGTCCAAGGAGACTCCAATGGTGAGGATACAGAGGAGGCAAGGTGACACTGAGCAGATCTCATCATTAAAAAAATCAACTACCTTTTGCTGCAAACAGTGAGGCTGAGGTTAGGAAAGACATAGCTTTCTACTTATGAGCCATCCCCGCAAGAACAGCACTGGCAGCTCACTGCTGTGTAGCAGGTCACCAGGGGACTTTGTCTCTCCATCCTTACCAGAGCCAACGCTGCCAAAGGGGTTCCCTATTTTACATCATTTACTGTGGGCACCACTCAGCTGCCAATCTACCTTTTATCTTGCCCTCACACGCTAAACGTGCCAGCTTGCCAAGCTACTCTTAGAGCCTGGAGAATATCACCTGTCCTGCTGCTGTCCTAATACTCAGGGGCACCTGTTCATTTGCAGAAGGATGATTGATGACAACAGAAGCCCATTTTCTTTGGGCTTCAAGGTCAGGAGACAAGTCTAGCTGACATGCAAATAGCTGAAGCCAAAGAAGGACCATTTCTATCTTGATGCACACACTAGGTATTACAAATAAGTGAACAGTTCGGGATTTATTCTTTCAAAATATAAGATTTGCAACAAGTCTAAGAAACCCCACAGCCTTAAATACTATTATATAACAGGATACTTAGCACTGGCATCTGCACCTGCAGCTCAACCATGAGTTCCTGAACTGTGAGTCTGGTGGGATCTTGGGCACGTCTACCTAAATTGCATTCACACATTGGGGTGCAGATATGTCCTCAGAGAGACAACCAGCTGTCCTCCACTTGCTGCACGTTGAATTTTTCATTTCCTCTCCTAGAAGAATGCTTAAGGGATTTTCTCCTCCCACTCTTCCATCTTTGATTCAACCCCAAATTAAATTGCCCTGGATTTTACCTCTTGCACTTCTTGAAAATGCATCTCTGCAAAGTAGAAGACTGAAAGGGGTTGGTAAATAACAGCACATTCCTGTGGCACCAAGAATGGCGCTGCTGTATTCAGCACACTCACACATGTCACTTGTTGGTGCACTGTCATTCATGCTCTTGCTCGTATAACACGGTGATTGAGCATTTCCTCTGAGTAAATGTGTGTATATCCTCTGCGCTGAGGCATACGGCTATGCACAAGGTCTCCTTGAGGACGTAAATTCATTTTCCTGTCTTTTTAGCAGAGTGGCTGATTTCAGTGTCATTAGCTGATCCGCACTGGAACTTCCTTGAGCCATTCATTGAGGTAAATGCCTAGGCAGGTGAAACTAATGTTTCTCTTTCCCAGCTAGGATGAACCAGTTCATTTACTCAGGTTGGACGTATTAAGAGCAGTAGCCTACTTACTTCGTAGCCAAGAATTTTAAAAAGAGGTGGCCAAGGGGCACTCAGCAAAATCAGCATTGATTTTTCAGCGCTGCCTGGAACACAGCCAGGTCTCATGGGACCAGAATAAAACAAATACAGGACCCAAGCCTTAAAATGGCTAAAGGGAATAACATCTACAGGCCTGTCAGCCAAAATCAGCTTGGGCAGGTGAGAGGAAATGGGTTAGTCAGGATTGAAAGGATGGGATAATTAACCTCACTTAACATGGGTTTATGAGGTCAAAAGACCCTGTCAAGTTAACGTAATACTAATTTTGGAAAAGTCCTAAGGTCGCTGCCACAAAGATTGCATCCTACTTAGACTTTTGTGCTTGGGACCACAAGGCACTTATATCACTAAAGTTTGAAAGCAGCTGAACAGATTGAATGGATTTAAAAGGAATTAACTGACGAGCCTGGATTTCTAGGGGAAATCGTGCAAACTAGGAGATGCTGCTGATGGGGTCTTAATGCATACTCACTTGCAGTTCTCAGATACCCCAAAGACAGGAGCAAAGTTTCAATGAGAAACTTCCTCCTGCTTTTGTCTCCAGCCAGGCTGGAGTGTCATATTGTGCAACTAAACCTGTCAGTGTGAAACATCCAGCTTGTTTTCTCTGCCAAAGAGGTTATGGTAAACTTGAAAACAACTGGAACGTCTCCAGACTGCTGCTGTCCCAGCAGACCTCCCTCCACTATTCAATTCTGACTATTCTTAATAATTTATCTCTATGTCTTGGGCTTGATTAATACTAATTGACTGTCAAAAATGCAGCTGAGAGCCCGGTGCTCTCTCTGCTGTCCCTAATGGGAACGTGCTGTATGAAAACGAGCTCATTTCAATGAGCTCCAGCCTTGCCTCCATCTAAAGCATCAGTCGCTCACAGGAGTCTCAGCCCCATGGGGTGGGCAGCAGGGCTGTGGCCAGGACCACAGAACCAGAGCATGGCAGATATTGCTGTCCTTCATGCACACCTGGGAATTGAAGTCACAGCGAGATACAATTTTTGTGTGCCATATCCCCAAGTCCCTCATTGCTCAGCACCTTCCTTGCCAGTGACCTGGCCTTTGCCACTGCCTAGTTATTTTCTTCAGCTGCCATCAATAAATGGTGACATGAGGTTCTTAAAATGCCCTGAAGGTTCTTCTTTTGGACAAATGCAACTGGGCTCATTTGCAGTTGTCGCATCTATGAAAAATGCTACCTTTTTTTGCTGCAAACAGCTGGAACAAGTTCAATTGAATTTATATCAAGACCAGGTTTGTTTCTGAGCTGGTGACTCATGTTCTTGTCTATTTCTGATTAAATATTATCCCTGTAAATGGCACACACATTTTTTCCTATTTAATTGTCATGGCTGAGGGGATTTAATCTATGCACCAATTCAATAACATGTTGTCATCAGCCAGCCACGTGAAATGCAATCAGAGTGCTGGTGCACACACAGTTACAAGACGTAGACGTGCACTCCTGACTTTGGGAGAAGGCATTCAAGATGGGCTTTGTTTCACTCAGAGAAAGAAGCAACTTAAAAAAATAAATCAAACTAATGTTGCACTCACAGAGCCAGATGTCTTCTACGCAAACAAAAGTCACGAGCAGCGAAAGAGTGATCCCAGTACACTGTGGTATTTAATCGATGCAAGTTTGATGTTCAAAAAGTGAGCGGGCAATTCCCTCATATACTTGTTCACCAACAGGAGGAAGAGCAGCTGGGGTGCTAATGGCATTATCCCAAGCCTTCTGAAGGCAATGAAAGTTATTTTCAGGCACATCTCTGGGATTTGCCTCATGTCAGAATCCAAAGGTTTTGAGGTGCTCAGGGCTGGATTTTTTGGCTGTTTAATTCTCACCAGTGAGGCTGGGTTTCCAAAAGAGCTGAGCTCCACTTAATGCAATTCTGACAGGCTTTTTTCAAGTGCTTTTTTGTTGGCACACAACACACTAATGCCGCTGAAGATTTGGCAGTTGTGTTTCCTGTTGAAGCTTGTTCGGTTTACAAGTGCCACCATTACTGCTTCCTTGCAGGAGGGGTGTTTTCTTCAGCTACGTCACCTTTTCAGACTCCTGAGGGGGTTTTGAGCTGCCCAGGTTGCTCATGCTGTGGAATCCCCCTGCCCTGTTGACTGGCCCAGGGGGCACATCAGCATTGCTGCAACGTGGATTGCATATGGGTTGCCCACAGCTCACAGAAAAATCTCCCACCACTCATTTCTAGTGTTCATGGGAATCTCTGCAAGCTGCCTCTGCATGAGCACAAATGAGACTCCCCAAACTGTCTAGTGTCCAAATGAGATCAGATTGTTCAGACTCTTATATGGTGAGGCCTGTGTTTTGCAACTGCAATGCATCAGGAGATAATCGTGAGTTAATATAGAGCAATGGTAATGAACAATAAAGAACGCTTTATATAGTTTTAAAATCATCATATGGCACCATTAGTCCCAAATGCACCCATAAATCTGCCAAAGGAGGCAGCTCTACAGCAGACACACTTTTATATGTATTTAAAAAATGGGATAAAAGTCATATCAATCCTTGGCAGACGTAATTTAGTAAACACAATGTTTATCATAATACCAGTAGCATTAAACTAGATGCCCACTGCACCATGAGCTGGCAAGAGTATGTTCCAGGCCAAAAAGAACTGGTACACTGTCCAGATGTGGAATTCATTGGCACGAATAAAGCACTTGGGAACCCAAAATTTCCCTCTGTGCCACAGACCCTGCTAAAGAAAGCTAATGGAGGTCTGGATGGTGCAGAGATTTCCAGCATGGTCTGTACAAAGCCCTGATGTGCCCTTTAAGAAATACAGGGTAAACATTTCTGTGGCAAAAGGACTACTGCAAAGGGTCTGGTTCCCACCTAGGAAAGTGCTTGTGGCCCAACCCAGTACACATAGCAGGACTGTGATAGCACATCCTTGGAGACAGACAGATCTGGAATGTTTTTCCCAGCCCAGGCTTTCAGAAATGAGTAACACTGGTGCTCATTATGAGAAAAATCTTAGAGCTCAGAGCATGAGTTTCCCAAATTAGGCTGCAGAGAGGTGGTTGAAAATTTCCTTAAAGGCTATTACTTGAGAAAAATTGGACTTTCAGCTAATCACAGGCTCATGCACAGAGGTCTGTTTTCAGTGGAAAACTCTGATTTCTCATCTTAGAAATTCAGCAAATGGAGGAGCGCATAATGCTTCATGGAAAACACATTCCCAACAGGAAACCGGAGAAGCAGAGCCCTTGAGTACCAGTTCCACTCGGCCCTGAGGTGGTGCTTCGAGACTGAGATATTCAGGCTTTTGCCTGCCTTTGTATTTCATGTTTGTGCATTGCACATAGGCCACGACATCATCTATATGGGAAGTGTTGAGTCATTTTTCCCCCACACACATTTGAAAGTGGAGGTGTGCACAGCAGAAATGGTGTGTACTGACCCAAAGCGTCTCACCATGCTTGCAAGCATCATTGTGGATTTTACCCAGCAAGACTTACACCCCTTCTGGCTGTCAGTGCAATCACAACCATTAATCGACTTCTGCAGGCTCCCAGTCAGCATAGAAACCCTCATTTCTGACTTTCCAGAGAGGTCCCTGTTTATTTTTAGGATTATTTGCAAACACTGCTGTCTGCTGCTTAAACACCCAAGGTACTTCTGACTAAATATTTTCACACCCTGGTTTGTGACCTAACCCAGAAATCTGGGGTTATTTTAAGCATTTCTCTAATAGCTGTATGCATTCAGGGGGGCGAGCAATCTTCAGAAGAGTGATGGAAATGGAGAACTGGAAGGAACCAAGCCCAGCTTAAAAATGGAAACCAAAAAACAGAGTCCCTGCTAGTATTGCTGCAGGCAATCCAAAAGGCATGTCTGAGCTGCTTCTAATCATATCAGTCCTGCTCCGCAGCAGGAGGTGAGGGAGGAAGCGTGACACAAAACTGACAAACATACCTTTTATTTCACATCAGCCAGACTACCATGCTGGGAGACGTGATTCGGGCTTTTCTTAGGAAAACTCTCTCTGGCCTATGGGGAGCATCATTTTAGCAGCTGATCAGTGTGATCCCAATTAGCCAGAGCGGTCGAAGCCAGCAACAAGACCCCCAGCAAGGGTCAGATCCTGCACCACAGCCTGTAAACACCCTTTTCCTGTACCATTATAGCCCCTCCTGGGGGGCTTTTCCCCCCTCCCCCCAAACCTGCCTGCCCACAAGTGCCGCTTCGCCAGCGATGTGTCCCACGCCACAGCAGTGGGTAGGAAGGATGCGCCCTTGGTGTTGCATGGAGCAAAAAGAGACTACAGAGAAGGGTCACAGACCTACGCGCTCCAGAGTCCGCTTACGGTAAGTGGTTATACGCAACTCTGGATACATCAAAAATAATTCTCATTTAAATCAGACAAATTTGCAGCAGCTCAGCAAGTGAGCGCATACACGAGCCAAATGGCCCAAATCCAGGTTAAGCAAGACCACATGTTGCTTGGAGATATCTGCAGCTGCCAGGCCGCCCGGCAGCTGGAAAGGACACTTTCCAGTAAGAGCCACCTTGCTGTGACTTTTAATCACTGCATGCATCAACAACCTCACCTTTATGAGACAAAAGGGCACTTTGTCAAGACAGACTAAGTTGACCACTTGATCATTTAATTGCACTTGGTTAATTATTACAGTTTGGATCACAGAGGTATTGATTTTTCAGAAGGGACCTCCTGGTCTTTCACTGGGCTCTACCTCAAAGTGAACTAACAACTGATGGGGAATGAGGTCTACAATATAAATATTTTAAAGCATTGTATCATCCATGGACTACATTAAAGAAAAATATAGGTAAAAGAGGATTATAAACCATGGCAATATCAGTGGAGAGGACAAGCTGTCAGTCTTTGATTTTCCTACAAATAAATATTTGGGGTTTCTTTAATAGCCTGGTTGCAAACATCAGAATCTGACCTTTTGTTAAAAATAATAATAGAGTCAGAATAGCCTGAGTTGGAAGGGACCCATAAGGATCATCAAATCCAACTCCTGGCTCCACACAGGGCCAGCCAAGTCAGAGCATGGGACTGAGTGCATTGTCCAGCCACCTCCTGGACCCAGGCTCGGTGCTGTGACCACTTCCCTGGAGAGCCTGTTCCAGTGCTGACCACCCTCCCAGTAAAGAACCTTTTCCTAATATCCAACCTAAACTTCCCCTGTTGCAGCCTCATGCCATTCCCTTGGGTTCTATCACTGGCCACCAAAGAAAGATCGGCACCTGTCCCATCGCTCCCCCTCATCAGGAAGCCTTAGACCACAATGAGGTTTCCCCTCAGCCTCCCTTTCTCCAGGCTGAACAAACCAAGGGATTTCAGCTTCTCCTCATAAAACTTCCCCTCCAGAACCTTCTTCATCATCATCATCATGCATTCTTAGGATTCCGGAAAAATAAAAGATAAAAAGATATCATCAAAACTCAAATACAAATACAGAACAAAAGGATAGAGGATTATTATTCTGAAAACAAACCAAGATTGCTATGCCAAATCTATGATTTTTCAGTCCATTTTTGAGCACTTGAGATCTGCAGGGTGAGAACACCATTATAAAGGGAACCCAGTGCCTTCTGAGTTCATCTCTTGCTCAAGAAGCCAAAGTCTGCAAGAGGAAAGGGACTGCACAAGGCCAGGAGACAAGCTCTAAACTCTTTGCTCACAGAGCTCTGAGATTATATAAAAACACTCTCAGCAGAGAGCTAGTTTGCTCTGAAATTGCCAGTTCTCATTATGGCAAAGTAGTATTTGAAAATGTTAAATGAATTACACCAGAGGGTCTAGAGAGAGGAAGAAATATTTTTTAAAACCCCAAAGATTTGGGGTTGGCAGTTGGGTTTTTCCCTTCTTTATCACCTCCACGTTTTGAGAGGAAAAAGCTCAGGATTTTTCTGCTCAGTGCAAAACCAGTGTAAAAAAAACCAGAGCCTATTTCCTTCGGCATAACTCGTTCTCTGCAAAACTGTGTAATAGACCAGCTCTTCAGATCTGCAGACCCATAACTGAGGAGCAAGCAGTGATATTCATGCAAAGTCATAGCCCCATGTAATGGAATGAGGGAATTTACGGTTCCCTGATTTACCACACATTTTGGGGGAAAATGGCTTTCGCCTTGATCTGAACTAACACCCAAGTGGCTTCAAGCAGGAATTAAGAGACCCCCTGCATGTTTTGTGCATCAGGGTTTACCCACCTCTGTAAAACAGGTTCCAGTCAGTTTATCAGGATGAGAGGCTCAAACACAAGTGAACCAGAGAGCTGTATAGATACCTTTGAGCAGATCAGTCCCTCCTGCATCTGTTGCCACACAGCCCCAGCAGCCTAGGGCAGCCCAGGAGTTTAACTTAAGCAGGCACCTTAAGTTTGGTGTTGGCTTCTGCATCTTCACAAGCTGCACAAGGGACAGCCTCAGCACTGAAACATCGTTAACACGCCTAGCAATTAATCCTTATTTTTTCAGCACTGTGCTAGGCTTGCAAGGCAAGCAGGTAGCAGGGGAAGAGACGACAGTCCCTGATGGGACAGGATAGGCCCTGTTCTCTAAAGGGGATCATCAAGGGAAGCAAAAAGTTGGAGAGCTGCTGTGGAGATACGCCTCATACAGACCCTAAAATTTTCAATATATGTTTCTCTCAATTTACTCCCTGTTGAAAATTATACATTCAGAGCATTTGGAATAATTGTACCAACATACGTATTTCTTATACGTAGAAACTGCTGTTGTAAAGGTTAAAAAATCAGGGGGAGGGTTATTACTGAAATCCATCTTCTAAAAAAACCCTATCAACAGCATCTTTATTTATCCTGTGCTTTGGGGGAATTAAAAATTGTTTGAATTGCACATGCTTTTTCTTAAAAGAAATTGTAGAAGTCTGTATGCTTTTACATTTCTGCAGCATGTTCTGTGGGAATTACTAAGAATTAAAGTAATGGTTTGATCATGGTGAGGTGATTGAAATGGTACACAGTGCTGTAAGTAATGCTAAGAGACAGGGAAAAATGCAGTAGATTTCCTTCCCAGTTATGGAAACTATTCAAATAAAAAGCCACAAAAAGTTATTTTTTCTTCCCAAGTGATGAATTTCAAATGCCCTCTATTTTAAAGGAACATAATTTTCCACACAGAATCACAAGTTTGGAAGAGACCTTTAAGATCATCGAGTCCAACCGTTCCTGTCCTATGCTAAACCATATCCCTAAGTACCTCATCTACCCTTTTTTTAAACACACCCAGGGATGGTGACTCTACCACCTCTCTGTTCCAGGCCCTGACAAATCTCTCAGTGAAAAACTTTTTCCTAACATTTGAGCAGATTGAGCTCAAAATACTCCTAACCTTCCTGGCCACTAGCAGGCATCTTCCAGTTCTCTTTGCTTCAGAGCAAGACATGAACAACCAGATCATACAGCTCTTCCACTTGGCTTCCAGTACTTTTTCCAAGTATCTAAGCGTCTTCTGTCATTACAGGTGGGAAATGATTACATCCAAGGTAATTAGAATCAATTTATTATCAATTGCTATAATCAACGCAAATCGGAAGCTTTCCTTCCTGCCACTCAACCACAGCTTTGTAAGGAAAGGAAACATGCAGCACACAGCACCTCATGCAGTAACGCAGCAACAAATGCAATCTGTTGTCACCTCAGGCACAGCACCTTGATGCTGACCCACTCGCAGACCTGTAACAGGCACTCTGTGCTAGAGCCAACCACTGCTTAAAGCATTGTTATTTTAGATCTCTCCGCATTTAACAAGTTGAAGTGATCCATATATAATCAATATAAAAGACTCAGAGATACACAAAGAGCCACACGTTTTATTTCATCTTGGTGATATGAAAAAGAAATGACATATAGGAAATGACCAAGTAAATTATATCCAGGAAGAATAAAACTTGTTTGACTCAAAGACTTAGTTATATCTGGATATAAAGGATGAACTGAAAAAGGCACATTAGGAGAACTGTGACAGATGCATGTGTATACACAGATGTGAGGGTCTGAATATATGTGTTTGTATTTATTTGCAATAGCTGCCTTTAATGGAAATAAAAGAACACTGTCAAGTCCATGAAACTGGAACTGATTTTGCAGGAATCAGATGAAAAGCGACCAGTCTAAGGCCTAGAAGACATACATAGGTATCCATGTAAGACTGCAAAACACCCAACAGATAAAGATGATTTGGTGTAAGACTCAAAAAGCTGCAGATTGTTAAGAGATGGGTCAAATAATATAGATATATTTTCTCTATATTCTAATATATACAACATTCTATATTTTGTATCTGTATATTTATATAAGCAACATAGAAAATTCAATCAGTTCTTTGCTCAACGTAGCTAATAGAGTTGCACAAATAAGAGCCAAGCTTAATTTAAGGTGTTCTATGCAGTGAATCCCCAAAAGCTGGATTCTAAAAGTGTTTAGAAGACAAATTAAGCAGCAGATGTGACAAAAATATTTGAGGTGTGCAAAATTTCTCTTGTATCCTTCCCCTTCAGCTCCCAAAAGCAAAACTTTCATTTCATAGGGCTTCACCCACAAAAGTCATGAAGTAACTGAGAATCTTCCCAAATAAGGTCTCCCCCCAAATTTCTCCACTGAAAGCTATCTCCACCAAAAGTAAAGATTCCCAGACAAAGACATAAGGAAAGCCATTTAGAGTTTTAAAAAATGATCTTTTGATACCTCACTGCCTCTACTCAAATTTCATTCATCCTTCATTCTAGGACTTGGCCAGATAGCGTGTTTTGCACTTGGACCACGACAGACTGAGGGACATGCCTGAAAGGAAAGCATCAGTGGTGCAGGTGGCCTTTGTAGATACAAACGGCTGTGTCTTGACTGCTAATTTCAATTTTACAGCCTGCAATTGAATGCCAGAACAGACCCGGTTTCTCTTTAGTAAGAGGGAAAGCCACACATGCTATTGCTAGAAGCAGGCCAGGCAGCACAGAGTGTGCAGCAGGTACCTGGCAGCAAGGCAACTGGAGCGATCACACGGCAGACAACTTTTATGCTCTTTCGGAGTGAGCGAGGATTATGCCAAACCCTAATGTTCCATATGAAGGAAATGAAATCACTCAACATATTTTACAGCTCAGGGAAAAATGTTGCTTCATTTTTCCTCAAATGAGGTATTTAGCTCGGTTAGCAGGACATTATTAGATTTATTACCATGTCAAGTCCAAGAGAGCTACCAGTTTAACTCTCAATGCAGCCGAAGTGCTATTTGGAGGGAGGGGGAAAACTGCACACATTTGAAGCAGGCAGGAATTCCTTTACAAAGTGTTAACAGCTCTGCCTGAGTTAAGCCAGTAAGGCACATTAGGACAATGGAATCATCCTGATAGTTCAGAGGGAGATACAAGATTAGAAAATAGCATTCCAGTTTAGAAACCTGCATATAGGCGAGTACAAGAAAGTTAATATACAGGGAAGGGAATGCTACAGCTTCCAGTTCTTACCTAAAAGCAAGCAAATTCTTTTTCTGACCTTACATGATGTTAAGTTGCACACAGCGGTTTCAAGGGTTGCTTGGGCTCTGAATTTAATAGGATTCAAGTCATTGAGCACACTGCATTTCCTTAGCTGAGCTAGAATCAGTTATGTTTTAAATGCTTCGAGTTCAGAGTCCAATACCCATAACTCTTACTGAGTAGCACCTTACTCCATCATTTCTATGCATTTCACTCTAGTCATTTGTGGAGCAATATCTAAGAGCGTACTCTGCTTACCACCACAGCTTGTTCCTCACCCCTCTGAAGAGCGCGGAAGAAAATTTCCTATGATATATAGCTGCCTTGCATGATCTTAACTACAGTGTCCCATCATATACTTTTAGTATCCCTTATAGCATCAGTGAGTGCTGTGGTGATTCCTTGCATCGCCACAGTAACACTGGGATACTCAAAAAGACAAGACTGGTTAAAAAAAAGAAGGGGGAGGGGATATAAACAACAGTCTGTAACTAAAGATTAGGAGGCGGAGGGGCCTATTTTAGGCTCACCAAAAGGAGGAAAACCTAACACCAGCAGGCCCAAGTTTCCCTGGCTTCCACTGGCCACCAGAAAGAGGTAACAAGAAGTTGTGTACAAAGCAATGACCACAGTCTCTGCTCTCTGTAACCAAGAGGAGCTGCTGTACCTCTGGGCAAGTAGGAGCAAAGGAAACAGCACTGGCAAGGTGGCATAAAGGACACTGCACTCTTGACGCCGCATACCCAGTGGCTCTGCAAGCCACTTTCTGCCTTAAGGACCAAAAATCAGCACTCAAAGTCTCCAGTACTTTTCAGCCCAGTGATGCAAAGTCCACAGCACCTCTTGCGCTGATGCAGTGTCAACATGCTTTGCACTGACTTGGCTAATATTTATTTTTGCGTACACAGATGCCAGCTCTGCAATGCACATGGTGTGGCATTTAATTCAAGAAGCAAAGGAAATGAGTCTGCTTTTACAAATGGCTGTAAAATCATGCTGTTGCAGGACACAGGTGCTTCACATCCTCCAAAGTGTTTTCCTAAAGGCTCGGTGGGCAGATGTTGGGCTGCTAACCGATCCGAAAAGCAAACAAGACAAAGCATGGGGAGGGGGCAAAAGCAGGACTAATGAAACCCTATGAACGTGCTTGATGGCTTCCACAGCCAGGGCATCTGAGTGACAGATAATTAATCTTTTACCAGCTCCCATTGCCTAGAGATCAGTCTCTTGGTTGTTTTCAGCTAAAACTACATAAACCAAAGTATTTTCAAACAGGAAACCAGATGTGACAGGGCCTGCTCCAGCCCGTGACAGGGACACGCAGGTTAATTATGATTGATGCCATACCACTCTTCATAAAGCACCCACTTGCCACATCAGGTGTTTTTACTGTCATTTATGGAGCAATGCTAGAGATGGCAGCAACCAAGGTTTGGGGTCAAGGAGAAAGGGACAGCAGTATGAAATAGCCAATTAAGCTTCTCCTGCTTGCCCAGGAAGAGGACAGAAATACAAAAGCCACGTACTGATTTTTTCTCTTGTGTTTTCATGCTGCCTGTGGTCCCAAAGTGTCAGCACTACTCATATTGAGGAGGACCCGGAGATGGCTGCCCGGGTTAAGCTGTGGCTCAACATGGGCAAAGCTAGGAGGGAGATGCAGGGCCATGGTGCCTGCTGGGGACTGCTGTGGAGCAGGGAGCTGGTGACATCCCTGACAGCATCTGTAAAACCAGCAGCATTTCAGTCATGAGTTTGCCACACAACTAACATTGCTCCCCTAGGTGCTACACAACATTGAAACATCTCTGCTTTCTAACGCATCTCTGTAAGAGGAAAATTCTAATAAATTCACATATATATATATATATATATATACATATATATATATGGCACTTGAGTCCTTGGCATTTTTCTCACTTCTATCTAGTAAGGGGTATATGTAGCACGCACGTACACACACATTACACACACGTGGAGAAACATCCCCTGTGCTCAAGTGCTGGCTGGTTGAAGATGGAAGAAAGGCCTGAATCTAGTATTTCACTAAAAAAAATAAAATAAATGCAAGGCTCTCACACTTACAATGCGTTCACTGCCACATGGTGCCTTCTGTGCGTCTTCTTTTGCATGCTAATCCCCTCTACAGCCGCTTTCACAACCTTCCCCCCCTTTTTTTTCTTAAACCACAAGACCAAGTTCATTAACTGCTCCCATTACATTTTTCCGTCTCCCACTTGGCGAAGGGTAAGACACATCTAAGACACTGACATGAGCTACAGCTGATGTACTGGAAACTTGTAAAAACAAGAGAGAGAAGAGCGCTGCTGAGCCAGGGAGGAAAGGTGAGGTGCTACTCTGCTTTAACTATTCCAAGGTATGAGGTGCTTCTGAGTTGGGTCTGGCTTTGTGTATGACAGCCATAGTTGTCAACTTCTCTGAGTTACAAATATGGATCAATGGCAAATGAACTATTCTGCTTTGCTTTATCTGTTTTATGACTTAGACCAATTCATTGTATTTTAATGAAAAAATCAAGATAATAAAGCTCATAAATGAATAAAGGCAATAGGATCTGCAGAGCCTGGTATTGAACAAGCTGGGTAATTTCATGTGTAAGGTTATTTATCCTCCAGTTCCAGAGATACCCTTTTTTTGGGTGGTTTGGTTTTTGGTTGTAGGGGGGTTTTTTCCCTTCTTTTCCTATTTAAACTAATCAGAACCATTGCAGGAAAGGAACAATGTGAAAAGTTAGAGTCCTAAAATCGGTTTGCTCAGGCATCTTTGCTGGCTGGGGCTCTCAGCTCAGTGCCAGGACATAAGGAGCTATCAGACAGTCCAGAAAGCTTTTGCACACCATTTTGAAGCCGTTTGCATTCCATTAAGGATAAACAGAACACAGCTGGAGAGCACCTTTCCCTACCTCCTACCTAATCTCAGCTTGAATTATTCAGCTCACCTTAGCAAATTCTATGTTCAGCAGTACACGTCTGTAGAGCTGCTAAGGATCTATTTTCTCATGAAAAATGGTGTGCTTCCCATTTGGGGTGTCAGATTTGAATGGTATGTGCCATCTACATGCACAGGGTCCTCAGAGAGGGAAGATCCTCAGGGTGTTCCCGCAGGTGAGAGGGGAGCTCTGGGGGATGCCTCTGCTACCAGGTGTTCTGCTACCAGGAAACAGGATGAGGCTGGATGAGTCTGGGAAGAGCACAAGGATCAGGGGGAACTGCAAAGGGTGCCCTCATCTTTCCAGCTAGCCCCATGCACCCTAGCACCCAAAAAAAACATGCATGTGGGGATGCAGGTGCCACTATGTGGCATTTGCTCATCTACCCTGGGAGTGCATGAACATCTTAGTTTGACCACTTATTCAGAATTTCAGATACGGGGTTGGCCTCTTGGAACTCAATGAATACAGAAGAAAGCTTGTGTTTCAACGCGTGTTTTGTCCACATGTTTCTCCCACCAACTTTTAAAGGATTTTTATTCCTAGCCTTGCAGCCCTGTCGTTCCTCCACAATGAAATGATCAGCACTGAAACAAGGGATCATTTTTAGCAGATCGGCTGGGGGGAGGGGGTGGGGGGAATAAACAACTTTCACATTAGTTGCAGAGAAGTGCACAAATGAATTACCCGCTGTTTTCAGCCAGTCATGAATAATTCAAATTCCCCTGTGTCAGTGGATCTAATTAGTAATCATCCAAACTATTCTTAAATTATCTAGTTTTGAGTTACTTGCATAGCAACGACATTCATTTCCGATAGGATTATTAATCCATTTGCCAGTGTGAGATTGCCAGGGCAGAGGCAGTGGGAAGCCATACCATCAGTTAATGTTATTAATGTTTCTTTAACAATTAACCTATCCAGTGTTCAGGGACAAACAGCATATGTCACGTAGAGAGATATTTTTAAAGCTCTGTGGATACACGCCATACATCCTGCTGATTCGGCCACCTTGAAACGCAAGGAGCTGTCATTAGCAAAGGCTTGACCCTGAATGTGCAAATTGCATAGGAACCGAGAGAAAATAAGAAATAATAGAGTTACCAAGATATCACAGCAATAGCTGAGGTGTGAATCCATTCCAAAAAGTGACTTTGCAAATGCAAGGCTCACTGGAGTGCTTTTCACTGATTCCCATTCAAGTGAAAAAGATCTGTAATTTGTTTTCCCTGTTGCTAATTTTAAGGCTCCCAAACGCAGCGCATGTCTGAAGCTCACTTGAGAGGTCCTTTCCTACTCTGTCTATCCCATGACTCTGCAGCCAGTTCTTTTGAAAAAGCAAATGCCAGCTCAGTGTACCTCAAAAGATGTCACAGCTGAGATTGGTAGGGAAGCCGCACATTTTATTTAGTATAATTCAGTAAATAATGAGTCTATCATGAGCTTTCCCTGTCCACCAGGTATTCACAGTAAAACACCTGCTCCAGGATTGATCTGTAACTGTGCAAGGTCAGAGTGAGACCTCTGTTTAGGGGAAATCATTCCACATCTATTGCTGTGGGAGTTTCATATCTTATTTAGAAACATCTGGCACTGATGCTTGTCACAGATGGGATACTGGGTTAGATGAAGCTTAGATCACATGAAAACATGTTCCCAAACTTATTTTTAAAGGAGCTTTTAAAGTTACCAATCCAACACTCCCTTCAAATATATCCTTCCAGAGAGGCAGTGCCAACTTGCAAAAAGGTAGCAGTTTGATGTCCCATAGAGGAGCCCTTGCTCTTAGCCAAGCAGCATTTGGGTCCCTGGGTAGCTCACTGCCGCAGCTCAGCTCCCTGCGTAAACCCAACTGCTACTAAACTGATTAACTAGCAGGAGGGATGTGCTGGGGGCAGCCACCAGCTGCACACATGTCACGGTGGGGTATGGTTGCCTGAGGAAGCCACTCCAGGGCACCAGCTATCACAGCTGTAAATAACACTCCTACACCTTTTAATACTTTCTACATAATTTTAAGATAGCTTTACTCATCTTGAAGCAAATCTTGCTTTCTCAGTCATTTGGGGGACTTCACTGGAAACTGCTATTTGCAAGCACACTGCATGAAATACTTCCAAAATCAGTAAAACCTAATAGTCAAAAGACAAAGGAGAATTGAACTTTTACCAGCCCAGGAAAATCAGGGGACCCGTCATTTAGAATGTGACTCTTTTCTTATTAGCACAATATGTTGTGCTAGAGCTGGCCACGTGGAAAAGTTCAGCGTGATAAAATAGCATGGGGGAGAGCACAGCACAATTTTTATTAAATAAAAAAATAAATACATTGATGCCACCAAAGGCAAGGAATAAAGTTGTAAACATATTTCCCAGGCATCAGCTTAGCAGCAGGACTTGACAGTTTTTCTGCAGTGGCCAAGTATAATAAAATTGATCTGTTGACTATACAGATCCATAAAATAGTTTACACAGAGCTAGAGTTATTGCCAGTTGGATCAGAAACAAAATTCTTCCAAAAGAAAGTGGCCTTATAAGTATCCTTTTTCCATTACACATCATAGCAACTGCAGGGTAAATGAGGGCCAGGTTTCCTTGGAGTTCAGCACTTAGGGATATTCTGCATTTAAATATTGATCCAAGATTGAGTATAGGAAGATGGGTGAACTGGAAAGGCCTGAAAAACCCTTGGAGAGGCAATGGGAGATGCTCTCTCCTAACACCCCCAGGAGGACAACAAGACAGAGAAGTGCAGATGCAAACAGCATAAACCACTATTAGCACCGATGCCTGTCAGCTAGCAGTGGTATTTGGCCTCCAGATCTCCTTGTCCTCAGTCTGAACCATGTGTCCTACTCAGAATTGTGCCACTCAGACACTAGCAGCCCCCACCTCCCCAGACTAGGCTTTCAACACTTACTCCATGACATCAGTTCTGGCCTATTATTAGGGAAAAAGTAATTGCTAAAAAGAAATCTTAAAAACCCCTCACTTAAAAACTCAATGTCATCCAAACTATGATGATATATGGTTCAGAATCTTGATTTGGGAATCAGATCACTGCAGATGGACATGCAAGTGAAACAGGATTTGAGGAGCTTTTCTTACAAAATCTGGGGAAATGGGGAATTAGGGCATAAAAAAGGAGAGCTACCTTATCTCAGGACTAGCAGCCCATCCCTACCAATCCAGGTAGGTGGAAGTGCTTCTGTCTCCATTGCGCAGACAAGGTTAAAAGATGTGCAGGAAGCCAATGCAGAGCAAGAAACTGAACCTGAGGCCCCAAAATGTCTGACTAATGCCCTAACCACTGCAGTAGCCAATACATTAGTGCAGCCCTATTTTCCCAGACATTAGTTTCACGATTACTAAAGAAAATCAGCATATAAAACTTGCAAAAACATAATTCATTATTTCACAACTCAACATACACAAAATCCTCCCCAACGCACCGGCATTTAGCTTGAAATATGCCAAGGTTAACAGCTATAATGTAAAATCGTTATCTGCATCGGAGTATTAATTAGGCCCCTCATGCACAATGCATTAACAATTTGCATGCAAAGAGGGCTGCAGTGGATCTCCGCGGGAGGCTGGGAGCACGTCATAGCGGACAGAGAGCTGGAAGCCTTCGAGAAAAGGCTCGCACTGAGCTGTCTCACAGCCTGAAGTGAGGCTTTGGGCTAGTGCCAGATGCCTCTCCCCTGCCCTCTGTGGAGTGGAAAGCCGTTTTTCTGGACTTCTCTACGTTGCTGGGCAGGCAAGATTCAGTCATTTGCGCTCCTTTTTGTGTGCGGGAGCCCTGCAGGCACCAGGGAGGTACCTCAGCATTGTCTGCCATAGGCAGCTTTCTTCCAAATTGTAGCCTCCCAACGCTAAGCTTTTTTGGCTTGTGTGCGCTGTATATTTTTGGAAGAATGCTGGTTTGATACAGAAAATATCTGATATCTACTATTAACAGAGCCAGCCAGCACCCCCAAGCTCCTCAGATGAGTAATTCAGAAAAGACACCTCCACGTGTCTCAGAGGACAGAACCCAAATTTTCTGTTATTTTTGTGAACTTTATAACTTTGGAGGGCCTCACAGTCTCCTATGCACAAAGCTTCAAAGCTCTCACAGGGGATGTAAGACTTGTTCAACAAGCGCATGTCCTGCGTGCATGTGTCCCTCCATCTTTCTTTTTCCTGTGTTGGTTAACCATAGTACCAGTTCTTTTTCCCCACATATATCTTTCCCATTCTTTTTCTGTGGGGGTTACTTCTTCAGGTTTTGACAGTGGTTTTCCTTAAAATGATAACGTCTTCTTAAATGTTTAAAAAAATAATAATAACTTTTCCAAAGAGCTGTCTCCCACATCCAAAATCAACGCTATGGCTTTAAGCAACTGCAACACAATTAGATGTCTCAAGCGGTGTGCCTAGATTTTTAAAAGTCTTGCTGAGATCATCAGTCCACAAGAAAAGGGACTAGAAGGGACTTTACGAGGCCATCACGCACACTGTTTTTCCTCAAAGCAAGCTGGTCTTTGCTCCAATGGCTAATATGTAGACTAGCATGTAGAAGGATACACACACATCTACAGAAGACCATTGACTTCATGGACTTTCCATCAGACTGGCAAAGAAATCTGAGAAAGGTGCTTCTTCAAAAGGAAAAAAGCCTTCCTTTTACTCCTGGAGAAGAAATCAGGATTCCTCATCTCAGGTGACTTTCATCTGAAACGAAGAAGGTGCTCTCCTAGCAATTTGCACATATCCTTTGCCATCTTCCAGCTAAAATACTACAGTTGGGACAGACTCATGATTTGGCTGTGGTGAATCTGAGGCTTTTATTAATGTGATCCGTCACCAAGCCAACGGTTAACATATCAGTCTTCTTACAGGGACTGTTATCTTGCTGCTGAACTCCAGATATAAATGATGGCTGTGTGACTTGCAAATTGCCGGGTACAGTCTGTGAGGCAAAAATCAATAGTCCCTCTAGAAAACTCTTGCTCTAATCAGAACTGGATTTGATACAACAAGGACAAAAACATTTTCTTCTGGTGATTTTAGGCTAACTTGTGAGTGAGCTCACTCATGCTACAGCATGTGCCAGGATGCTTGCAAGTGGTGCTGGCAAAACTGAGAGGCTCTAAGGCTTGCACAAGGCCAGGGGTGGGCTGCCCAGGAGTTTTAAGATGGAGCTTGATAGCCATATAAATAGGATTGTACAACAGGAATGTATGAAATCTGGGAGACAAATCATGACCACACTACAGCTTTATTCCCCAAAGGGATTAAATTTTTATCAGATCACTGGGAAGAAAAGACCAAATGCCAGGTGTATTCTACTCCTATCAGGTGCTAAAATATATTTATTTAAATGCTTTTTCCTCCTTTCAAACACCACTACAGCTCTTTCTTGGGGTCCTTTTGGAGCTCTTTTTCTTTCCCAGACATGACCTGCTAGAGAGGACATATTGGTGAGGCTTCAGCCAGGGCTCGGACATTTGTGAGCTGAGACTCTAACCTGGAAGGACTGATGAGAAAGCAGGAAAAATAAATCTCTGCATGTAGATGCCTGCCTACCTCATCACCTGCTGAGCTATACCTCTCCAGGCACCACTTTGACTTTTTAAGGATTTGGTTTATTTTTTCTTTTAATAACAAACATGCAGATGTTCCATGTTTCAAATTCCTCCCATTCACCTTTTTTTTCCTCTTGTTTCCAGCTCGTTTAGGGCAGGGCAAGCATTTGGCATGCAGCAACATCAGTCAACAGCCTCGCATCCTTTCAGCCCAGGAAAAGGGTAGTGCTTCCCTACAACTCTGCTCCCTCTCTTAATGACAAAACCCTTTCCCCCCTTTGGGCGTGACCCTCTACGGTACCTTCTTTCAGCCCTTTGGCCCTTTGCATTAGTCAGCATTCCCAGACTTCAAAGTCCCAGAAGTATCTTTGATCCTCTCAGCCTCCTCCTGCCACATACTTCCCTCACCATCCAAAAATGAGGCACAAGATGAAAGGTGTGGAGATGAAAGAGCAGGAGAGAGAGCTCAATACCCAAGCAAAGGTGGGACACAGCAAAAAAGTCAGGCCGCAGCCATTGGTGCAGCCATCAACAGGAAACACAAGCTGTTCCCAGTAAGAAGCCACTTGGCTGCAAGCAGGTTTTAAAAATGCAGGGGGGGGATGTTAGCAACAGAGTTGCTAACAGTGAGCTAATGCCACTCTGCTCCAACCCACGACTGCACTCTGCAGCATCACGTCAGGGAAATCGCAGGGGGGTGAATCGGCCGGTGAACAAAGCACGGCAGCACCCTCACCGCCACAAAGCCACATCCTAAAAACTGCAAACTGCCAGACCCTGCTGAAGTCCATGGGTCATGCAATTCCCATGAACTAAAGGCCTTTGCAACCACTCACACCATCTCTTGTGCCTCTTGATTCAGTGAAAAGTAATCATAGATTGATATAGGTGCAGCTTAAGAGACAATTAATATAACTTTAATATAAGAATGTTCATAGTTTTAAGAATAGGCTAGTTTAAGAGAAAGCTGTAACTGTGTAAGCTGCTTGTGAGAGCAGAGCAAAACTTAACCATAACAATGCAACAGTAACAGCTTTGAAGATAAAGAAGTAAGAATTGGTGTGTTTTTAGGAAAAGATTAGTTTTGAATTTTAGCAGAATTTGGCTGTAATCACATAAGCTGTTTCATGAAAGTGGCTACAAAACTTAGCCATAATAGTGCAACAGCCTTGAAACCAGAGGAAGTAGGAGATAGAGGAGTCGTAAATAATGAGACTAATGACCAATTAAAAGACAGTTTTTCACTGAAAACAAGATAGACTCTAACTCGTCGGTGCAGGTGTTGGAGCCCAGATAAGCATGGAGAAAACCGTAAAGAGCATGCACTGAGAGAGAGGAAGACGTCCAGCCTTCATCCCTGAAGACCACCAGAAGACCCCCTGAGTGTCACTGAGCATGCTCTATCTGGGAGGAGTTAATGTAAATTACTTCCTGGAAATAATTTGCATAACCCTGCCTTTTCTTAGAAATTATAATGAATATGTATAGTTAACCTGTGTAAATCTGAGAAATTTGGTTTTAATGGGTGCACACATTTGGAGGAGCGATCCCCTGTGTGCCCAGCGCTGCAATAAAGGATACCTGCTTAATAGTCACCAAGGCTAGTGAGTTTTGATTCCGGCTTTCCGAGGCATCACTCTGAAACAAATTTCCTTCCAAAGTTCCCAAAACAGCAATAGAAAGGTCCAGAAACACCATCGGGGTCCCCGGAGCACATAAAACTCATCATTTTTAAAGACAAAATCTGTCAGCGATGAGAGCCGCAAAGAAAGCGTCACATCTAAGTACCAGGCCTTCTTTTAAAAGGCACTAGTCACTGCTGGGAGCTCTCTGTATTTCTGTAAAATCAAGCTAAATGAAAAATAATGAATTGCCTCGATTTACTCATTTTTATACTAAGCATCTCTTCACTGTGCCGAATCCTGCTCTCATTTCTATCAGGGGTTACTTGAAATCATGGAGTCACCTCTTTTATCTGGGTAAGTTTAGAGTTGTCTGGTTGATCTTTTTTAAATAACAGCTATTCAAATTTTTTTCAGCATCTTTTTTTCTCTGAAACGGGATTTTTCTTTAGCAAGTAAATATCCAAAATGCAGACCTAATTTTTTATTTTGTTAATGGCCCGAGATTTTCTTGCAAACCATGACTGTAGTGTCTTGGGCTTTGCCTGCTCAAAACTATTTTGGTAATCCTTTTTGGTGACAAAAGTATTTGGATAATCATTTGAACGATGCTATCAGAAAATAAGCTTATTCAAAATCTTACAATTTCCTGACAAATTTGGGTAAGAACTGGGAAACAGCCCATTTAACTATCTGAAAATTTGCTTTAAAATACCTCCACCCTCCAGTCTGCATTTAGATGCCTGCCTATCTTATATGCCTGCCCTGCAATCACAGCAAAGACACAACATCCAATTTTTCCCACTTCACAAGAAAAAAGAAATGAAAGAACTGTGACCCCAGTAAGTTCTGAAGGACCGAACATTTGGATTCAATATTGTGACCCCAGTGCCTATTTGATTCTGTGAGTGTCTGCGGCATTTACTGCCCTGAAAAGCCACTGCAAATGCCTTCCAGATTTATACATTTTATTTTGTAGGGTATTTTTGAGAGTATTACCTTGGGTTTTGTTCTCTTTTTCTGTGTGGATTCTTACATTAAACACATGAAAAATACTCCAGCATATGCAGAGAGTGTCTGTGAAGTTAGGAAGCTGCAGAAGAGCCTCCCTGGAAGATGATCCATCAAAGCGACCCTCTACATTCTGTCCAAGCTTTGCAAAACTACCTTGGTCAGTGATAATTATCATCAAGTAAATTATATTCTCTGCTATGTCATATCACAATTAACAAAGCAACCCATAATCATCTTCTGTCTTGCTAAGTCCCTGAGTAGGCAGTTCGCTATCTGCCATTGGGAAATAAGATTGATGCCCACATAGCGGTGAGAAACGTCCTATTTTGTAATACACATGATCCATTTCAAAGGCAATAAACGCTCAACAGTGTGCTATTCTGTTCTTTCCCATAACTTTTCTCTCTCTGCAACCTGATTATCACAGGGACTCTGCCTTCTTCCTGGCAGAAACGCCTTTTATACAGTTGCCCATCATTTCTCCAAGTGTGAGCATGCAGCAGGAGATACAAAAGTACCTGTCTCTGCTTAGGGAAATCATGCACCAACATACGAATGTATCCCTCACAGAGGTGTGCATCGTGGTTAGTCAGCAGAGGCAAGAGAGGGCAAGACTGTCTCTGGTGTGTGAAAAGCAACCTTAGCATGGCAGAGTTCCTCCCTACCTTGGTGCACCTCTACGAGCCAAGTCTCTGAACATACCAGATGTCCTTCAGTGCAGTCTAGTGCTTCTCTCTACCTTGGCTGTCATCAGGCTTTTGGAGATCAGAGCTTCTGAAATCAAAATGTTTATAATCAACGTAAAGCACAACTTGCATCAACAGCCAGTCAACCCAGCATCATCCTTCCACTGCTCATAAACAGCCTCAATGTGAGCAAAAATAAAAGCTAACAAATGGTAAACTTTTATATGTACTTTTGATCATTACTCACAGGCCTCATAAATCTCTCACACATTAGACAGTCAGACTAACAGGACGCAGAAATTTTGCTCTTAGTGCCATAAATCTTTCTCACGTTCTTTCTCTAGTTATAATAATAGAAATTTATTGTTGCTTTCGTTTCCTCCCATATTCTGTGTAATTAATCTCGATGTGTTGCTGTGTATGTTTAGAGACAGTACATTTTGTGCCTGCCCATTTGTATTTTTTTCAACAGCAAGCCCCATCTGAGTTAATATATTGTGTTATATTATATATAACCACTGACCATAACTCAGATAGAACACAACACATTTTCATTTTGTTGCCCCATTATTTCTGCAGTACGTCGAAACGATATGAGGTGAAGCATGCCTTGCTCAGCAATTATTGATCTGTCTGTTTGCTCATTGCTTACATCAAAACACTACTTGTCAGCTCTCACTCTGTTATGATTATCTTATCGTGCAGGAAGCGACAGCCGCAAAGACTAAACGTTAGTTGATATCCAAGGTCAGGTGATACCAAGAACCCGTCCAAAGGGTTTTCAGCAGGGCAGTGATGTGAGTAACTAACACTTCAGAACAAAGCCTCACTGTTATTCAGCGCACCTTTGCATTGCAGTCAGGATCAGCAATTATGACAGACAGAGGAACGTGTCAATCAGCTCTTGCAGCAGGGAGGCTCAAAGTAGGGATGGTGGTAGAGTCACAGTATTCTAAAACAAGAGGAACTCTATGGACCACAAGTGAGAGGAGAGCTGCCTTCATTTTTTTGGTGGTGTTGTGGTTTTGCCCCAGACAGCAGCTAAGCACCAGGCAGCTGCTTGCTCACCCCTCTCCCCACAGGAGGACAGGGAGAAGGATGGGAAAAAAAAAAAAAAACCTCATGGGTTGAGATAAAGATAGTTTAGTAGGATGACAAAGGAAGATTATAATAGTAATAATAATGGTAACATTAATAATAGTAATAATAATAATAGTAGCATAATAAAAACAAGTGATGTACAAATGCAAGTGCTCATCACAACAGAGGAAGGAAATAAAAAAACCCCAAGCCAACAGCTCCCTGCTGCCCAGTCTGTTTCTGAGCAGCAAAACTGCCTCCCAACTCAATTCCCCAGTTATATCCAGAGTATGATGTGTTATGGCAGGGAATATCCCTTTGGCCAGCTCTCCTGACTGTGCTCCCCCAGCTTCTTGTGCACCTGGCAGGGTGTGAGAAGCTGAAAAGTCCTTGACTCAGTGTAGATGCTACAAGCGCCTAGCAACAACTAAAAACATGAGCGTGTTATCAACATTATTTTCATCCTAAATCCAAAACACAGTGACATACCTGCTACTAGGAACAAAATTAATTCTGTCTCAGCTGAAACCAGGACAGGTAGAAAATTAAGTTCAGAGTATATCAAAAGCTTGTCCATCTTGCTATAAGGAGCACTGAAGTTGTGGGAGATTCCAGTGGAGCAGAGATGCTTTAGTTTGGATTTCTTACCTACTCAACAAGTGGAAACACCTAACCCCACTTGTTGAGGACATTTAGCCAGTTATGCGTCAATGTGGCATACCAATATCTCTTTGGACCAAGACCAAGTGTCCAGCATAATGTCAACTCTCCACATATTCAGCACACCAAGATGTGTTCATCCATCCTGCCCTGACTTCACATGGTGACACCCGAGCAACAAAAATCACTGTGCCCTCTTTCCTCTGTGTCTCTAAATGATAAATTCACCCTTCCTCCCTTGCAGACTGTTGCTCTTAAGTTGTTAAAGAGCTTTGAAAAAACGTATTTGGAAAGGCAGCTTTGCTCTTTCAGAGCATGCAGTAGGGCAGTGACAGACTAAATTAAAATGATTCATTAATAAATTAAATTAAAATTATGATCCTGCTTAAAGGATCAATCACTTTGCCTTTGTAAAGAAGAGTTGTCGTGAGACAGATGCCAACGGCTACTGTGCTGATGCATTTTGGAGTTTGTTGGTATTGGGAAGGGAGGGCTGTGAGTGACAGCAGAGCTTGTTTGGGGTTTGGGTCACACTGAAAAGTGTGGACAGGAGAGATCAAGATTTATGGTTGGATTACTGATTGACTGGAATAATCTACCTGCCTACTTGGAAAACAGCAAAGGCCCACTAGCATCCTCCAAGTGTACAGTTGTACTGTCACATGGGGGTCACAGTTTTAAGCAAGCAGGTTTCCTATGCTTGGACATGCACATGGGGTGAGCTTTTGGTGTTATTTGTCTCTCCAGGCTTTACAGAACCTGCAGAGAGAGGAACTTACTTACCAAGGTAGCTCAGAGCAAGAAAGAAACCCAAGTATCCTCTGACTGGAAGGTGCTGTAGGTCAGTGTGCAGAAAGGTGGAAACTGCTCCACAGTACACAGGCATTACCAAATTGTCATATTTCTTGGTCTCATGCTTCAGAGGCAGTAGGTGAGATCAAGTGATGATGCCAAGCTCCATAAGCACTGAAGGATGCCCCCAGGCAGCACAACACAGGAGCCATAAACCCTTGCACGCACTACCAAGCACCCTCTCTTTTTTGCCATGTTTTCTCTGTGGAACAAAAGCTGGAGGGTTTTCTAAGATAGCAGTAAGGGTTGGCACTGGACCTATGTGATGGCTTGGGGGACATAAGGAGAGCTCAATCACTATTCAAGCCTCCATGCATCAGATCAGGGGGCTATGCGCAGCACAGAATTTCTTCTGTTTCTTTCAGTGTAAGGCTACAACAGAGGTTTAGACTAACTCATTTATGGATGTACAATACCAGCACCAAGGAACTCAACAGTCCACATAAATACAGACCCAAATTATTTCTTGTAACACACTTATAAAGAGGAACTGAAGAGCATTTCCATGCTCTGCATGGTTTGCATTACCGGTGATTTATTTTTTTAATGTAATCCAATACATTACAGCTAAATCTGATGAGGAAACAGCTCACTAGAGTCCCCAGAGGATTGTTTTCATGTAGTCCCTGATTTACGGCTGTTTGATTTCACTTTCATGTGCTGGATTTCTAATTGCAACCTACCCATATCCAAGCTTTGGCCCATATGCTGTGCACTAGTTACAGACCCGGGGAGACTCATAGCACTTCCCTCACCTTCTCTGCAGCCTGACCCTGCCTCGATGGCAAAGCCCACCAGTGGTCTATAGAACTCTGTGCTTTACACTTTGATGCACACTGTTCCTACCTCGCCTCTCCCTTAAGCTTCCCAGCTCCAGCTTTTGAGTTTCTTGTTTTTTAGACTGCCTTGTCTCTATCAGGTGGTCTCTGGCTTCTAAGGCTCACAAAAGCCACCTTTACAGGTCCCAGCAGCACTTCCCTAGTGCAGTTCGCAGAAAGCATGGGCAGTATTCTTTAAACCCACTTCACTTTTATCATCCAGAAGGAGTATCTTCTCCATCAAAATCCTGAGGGGCTGCTGGCAGTAAGCAGCCTGGTGCTTCCACCCCCTGGGAAAGGTACTAATGGTAAGCTATCTATTTTGCAGATGCAACATGCTTGTAGAGGGAGATCATTTAATCAGTACCTTATTACTGGGGCACTTTAACAGCAAAATCAGTTACCGAAAGGTGCACACTGAAGCCCTTGGCCATTTGAGGAGAGTTGGTACAACCTGTGGTGGTTGGGCTTATTGCCATGAACTCTGAGAAAATGAGATAGAGGCAAGCTAAGAAAGAGAAATTCCCAAACTAAGGTGAACTCTGTTTGGATCCCAGAAAAGCCCAATTCATTTCCTCTTTTATTCCTCATCTTTTGGGGTGATTTTCTTCTAAAACCTGCAGCTCTGGACCTGTGATCCCAACATGTAACTTCTCAAAATTCTGGGGACCTGGCATGGTTTGGGAAACCTCCAGTAAAACAGAACTTGCCTGTAAAACAGTGTAAGGCACTGCCACGGCGCACCAGCCACTAAGGGTCTGCTGATGTCCTTTGGGGCTTTATCCCCCGGCCTCCCTTGTCTGTGTGACAGAGACACCTCCAGCCTCCTGGCACTGCTGACACCAAGGTGGTCAGAAACCGCAGCCCAGCTGACGAAGTGCAGCTGAGTCTTCATTTGAATACTCACAAGGGGGAAAAAGCTCTTTTCTTCAGTTCATTCCTCCTATTATTCTTCTTTGCACATGCTGCGTTTGTTTTTGTCATTAGGTTTCCAGTGTCCCTAATAAGATATTAATGAGATGCTAATTCAACATGCAAATTACAGGAGACTGGCATGGAAAGGTTTCTATATTTAGAGCCAGAGCAGGATTTTAATGGCTGTCTTCACCCATCTTGTGCCTTTTGTCAATTGCTTCCTTACTCCGGTGAGCAGCCTTGCATCCCTGAACTGCCTAGGTGACCTTGGAGGTTAGAAGAAATGACAAAAAATTCTGGACTATGTTAACACAGTAATGGAAAAAACCCCACTATGGTCCAAAGACACTGCCAAAAGGAAACTCTGTTGTTTGGTTGTTTGTTTGGGTTTCTTTAAAAAAAAAAACCTTGGACCCTTGCCTATTCAGGAACAATACCAAGGAAAAGGGATGCCCTGCAAAATGAGATGCTCATTGCTAATTGCTGCACTGCACAGTTCAGGAGTGATGACAGGATCAGGATGTGCCCCTATCACACAATCAGGTCTGGAGGACCAAGGGAGAGGAGAGGGATGCATATATATCCTGTGGTCCAGGACAGGTAACACAACCTGTCCCATGGCCTGACATACAGACAGGGGCTCAGCTGCTCCACCCATACTGGCAGTAGGGCAGTGTCTGCCTTGAGTTCATTGCAAGCATCTAGTATTTTGCTCTCTTAAAACAAACGCTGCTGGAAACGTTACCCTAAGAAAGCAAGCAAACTGAGTGCTGAGGTATTGAGGGATGCTAAGTACTCAGGATGGGACCCTCCATTCCCACCACCTTTGCATTCCCATGACACACATCCCTCCCGCAGCCAGTGCAAAAGAGTCACACTGGAGCTCAAGGCTTCTATTTTGTCACCTGGAAACTGAGAATGAAGTTGCAGCCTTCTATTTATAAATGCTCTACCAGCACTGACTACAAGTAGAGATTTTTAACCACAATGCCTTTAAAGATTCTCAAGCTTGAGAAAAGACCTCGGTACTGAAAGCAACATATCCTTTCTTGCCAGAAGCTGTTCCTGAACACACTATTCACCAGATTATGAAGACAGGCTTGAATCAAAAGAGGCTTGATAACCATGTCCCATTGCATTTTTAAGGGCAGCTTTCGGAGTGCTGCAAGACCCTCCCCTGAAGCAATAGAATTATGCTAAGCATCACACCAAGGGCTAAACCATTAAAACTGCCAACTTTGGGATGCTTTTGCAAAGAAAGCATCTTATTTTGCTCTTACTGCAGAAAGGTGACAGCAGCAAGCTCACTCATTTGCTCTCATTTGCTGTCACCATGTGTACATCAGATGTCCCCAGTTTCACTACAGTGCACCCCCAACCCCTGCTGACAGTCAGTCCCATGGTTACTCAGGACAAGCCATTTTGGTGTCTCACAGAAGTCCAAAACATCCCTGTTCAGTCTATAAGGAGACATGTGCCTAAAGGGACTAGTTTACAAAGTCACCGAGTCTCCTAAACTGGACTTCCAAGTTGCAAACACCAGTCATCAACCTTGAACCATGTATTTGCTTGGCCAGGTATTGATTAATTCAGTGTCTGCAGACTGCCTCAGGTACTAGGCTTCTGTCCCACAAACAGCATTTTTAGTATTACTCTATTTTTAGATATTACCCTGAATTTCCAGCCGGACTTTTACTTGCAGACAGCTCCATGGCTCTGACATGTCTTACATGTTTCAGTCATCTGCATCAGCTGAGATACTGGCTCCTATTTTATGGATTTATTTTTTTTTCCTCTGAATCACAGTCTCCAGACTAAAATGCTACCAAAACCTCTGCAGACTTCTCTCTCCCCCAGTGATTTCAGCTGGTTTTATTGCTCTGAGGCACCAGACAGTTTTGTTAATAACGGTAAATCCTTTTAGCCTCTGGTTAGTGCAGGTTGTGCTGTGATTGACAAGGTAATAAAAGTGTTAATGAGAGAAACTGGCACAGCCAGAGATCAATAGTTGCCAATAAGAAAAACAATTCTGATACTTAATTTTGTAGAATTCCCCCAAAGCGGTTGAAAATACATCGCAATTGGTCTATTTTATTGTTTAATAGATGTTCTCTCCCTAGTGCTTTCAGATAGAGATCGAATTAACTAAAGGCTGGGCAAAATGGCAAAGAAGGGAAGAGGATCCTCATCCTCCCAAGTCTGCAGGACTGTTGGGATGTGGAGCTCTGGGGCAAAGCCATTTCTGAAATAAATGTGTTTGGAGCTACCTTTCCCAGCCAGATGATCTCCCCAAATTGCCCCTTATTCATGCACAATTCTCCTGCAAATGTAACACAAATATATAAGGCCGGCTGTAGTGCCAGTGTGCACACCCAAGTTACAGCCGTAAGATCTACCACAAGCAAAAACGCTGCGTCAACTGCGCTTCCCCAAAGAGCAATGCTAAAGGGATGCTGAAGGAGCCAAGCCAAACACCCTTCCAGTAGAAAGCAGTTTTGAGATTAGATTGGTACCTAATCAGAGTGGTAAAAGCAGATGAAGCACGTGCAACTTGTAGCATGGATTAACATCAGTTGCTTGCTAACAGGCTCCTGTACGTGACACAACCCTGTGTGGCCCCCAACACCTTGTAATACCCTAAATCTCCTGTCAAAAAATCTATCTGAGGCCAGATGCATATAAAAGCCTAATCCCATTTCAAGGACAGCTGTTACGCATAGGAGAACGTGTGCTGGCAGTAGGAAGCACTGCCA
The DNA here is from genome assembly GCA_013400835.1 of Zapornia atra. Lineage (NCBI taxonomy): Eukaryota > Metazoa > Chordata > Aves > Gruiformes > Rallidae > Zapornia > Zapornia atra. Next base: position 124,844 of record VZTU01022686.1, read on the forward strand.
AACTGGGAATGCAGTGGGAGAAGGGGAAACAATTTCAAGAGGGGCATAGAAAGGCTGTAAGTCAAAAGGAAGAAACACTGCTATGCATTCATGAAAATACGGAGAAGGGTAGAAGGACCCTTTACAATACCAAAATGACTGTGAATACATTTTCCAGAGGCTGGTTGGATTATGCACGGAGGGTAAGCCTATTTGAACAGCTAACAGATGACAGCTTGTGTGGTCCCACTGGTTGTGCACAGGGTGTCCTAGCAAAGTCAAAGTGAAATATTAAAGGAGGCCTCTCCATAAGGCTGTGCTCATGGAGGACACTGCTGTGAAACGCTTTCCTAGGCAAGACAAAGACATTTCCAGCTCCAATTCTGACAGCAGTAATTTTTGATACATATATATTATAATCTGACAGAAAATTTCCATTCCTACCCCATGCATTATGAGAGGTTCAAGGCATTGCGTTGAACTGGGGAACACAAAGGGATAGCAAAGAATACTGGTACTTGGCTGACTGACCGTTCAAAGCCCCACCTTCACCAAAATTGGTGGCAAAACTTCACCCAAGCTGAGAAACAGCAGAGCTTGGGCAATATTGAAGGCTTTTATAAATCTCTCCACCCGTTATTTTTAAGCCTAAGAATAATACACAGACTCTAACGCAGATTTTTCTAGTCCTACACCTCGCAGGCGCCTGTGCTTTAGGACAGGCCCAGCAAGGCTAGAGAGTGCAGATATTCTCACTTCACACCAGGAAAGCTTTGTGCAGTAATAAAGCCAGGCTAATTTTTCAGCTGCACAAGTATGCAGATAACAGCATATCAGAGGGCTGCCCTTTCCTGAAAGTTTTGGCATGAGCTCAGAGGTGCTGTGAGCTGCACTCTCAGCTGCCAGGAGAGAAGTTGTGCCTGAATTTTCCAGCACGGGCCCTTCAGCTTGTGACTGAAGCTATATGGAGCCAATCTGCAGGTCTAGTCAGGCACACAAGGTCTCCGAATGCAGGCTCTGCCAAGGCAAGTACTGGTTTCTGCTGAGCAAATGTAGCTACAGAAGCAACAAAAAATAAAAGGCAGCTAGATTCAAATCTGTTCTTCCTTCCCCCTCCCATCCCACAGCATAATTAAACAAATATTCCTGCCTGTAAAGAGAAGAGAATAATTGGAATCAAAAAGCATGAAGAGAGAGATCAGCATGAAAGGATACCCAGATGACACCAAGGGGTTTGGCTTATCCCTTTGGCTTTATCCCCCTTTTCTCATCCTGTGTGTATTAATGTGGTGCTAAACCCTTGCATTGTCTGACAGCATTATTATTAATGGCAACTGGTACCCCAGAGGTCAGGGTGGCACTGCAGCTTGCCATTCACCTTAATTATCGACCCATATCGCCAGTTTGAGAAATAAGAAAGATAAGGTGAGGATTATTGAATCTCATCTTACGCTGCGCGTTATCATACACTCTACATCCAGATCGGTTCCTATCAGCCTTTCTCAGCTCACTGTGGGAGGGGAGGAGGCAAGAAAAAGGTCTCCCCCTTTACATTTTAATTTTGCTCACATCTTTATAAATTTGGCCAAAAGAAATTCTGACAACGCATTAGTGGCTACATCTGCCCAGGGGCTGGCTTGTGGCCACAATATTTAGATATTTAGCTCTTCAGTTATCCTAAATATTGAGGCATTTTATCTCTTTAGATGTTTCTGCAGGAACTTTTGTACATCAGGACTTTCACTGAGACAAGTCACGTTACAGGTACATGGCTTAGTCTCATTTGGTAGGACCAGATCAGACTAAAAGGTACTCGGGGATATAGATAAAATTTGCCATTCTCTGATAAAACTCACCATTCTCTGTCATTTTACCCAATCTCAATGCTGAACTACGCGAGCTGAAGCAAAACAGGGGAAGGGATGAATTTTCCAATCAATGAAAATGATGAATAAGATTTCAAATGCAGTAAACATTTCCCCAGCAGAGTCCTCCCAACCCAAAGAGCAAGCTCTTACATGGCAAAGAGAGAGAATTGCTGGGTGGAAAAAAAAAGGAAAAAAAGAAAAGAACAGATTCCCCACATCTGCAGAGAGCCCCCTCCACATGGTGGGCACTGCCACTAAAATAATATTAACGGATTATTTATGGAAATGTATGCAAAAGCTAAACAAGAGAAGCTATCCATATGTGCTAAGCACCCGTGCTAATTTTAAAAGGCAGCTGAGTAAAAACGGTCACATTTTATCTATTCTGTCATTTACAAGCCATGTAACTCAGCTCTTGAGTTCCAACACACTCCCAAATGTAACTTGTCGTGTTTGTTGGTAATAAAACAAGATTAGGAGAAAGGGGCGGTTTGAATAAAGCTTTCTGTGGGGAACACTGTCTGAGCCCTGTACGGCTTCACCCCATTTTCATGCAAGGCACACGTACCTTGTTAGCATTTCTTTTAATACTTCCAATTACGACCAAGAGGCAGGTAGGTTCGCCACATGAGTTGCCTTTGACAACCCCCTTTCTGTGCTAAAGCAACGAAATATATACATACACAGCTCCAAACACTTTGCTCCCTTTCAAAGTGTGATGATTACCTCTTGCAGACACAATGACAAGAGGCGCCTTTGGCGATCCCACAGTCCCCTTCTCCTTCTGAGAGCCAGTAGAATGAGGGGGAAGAAAAGCCCAGAAGCCTATTTTAGCCTCCTTATTTTTCTTTGTCACATCATTAAGGGTTCAATGAATCTCCAATTAAATTTCCCTGACTGCTGTCACCATTTTGATTGATAGGTGTCCTTGGATCAACCTCAGTAAGGCATGTTGTTGCACCAAGCCCCCTTTCCCCTTGCCATTTATTATCAGCCCCTTGTCATCATTACCTTCACATGTCAGTTCATTTACCACAGAAACGGTGTCACCAACTAATAGGGGCAATAGAAAAACATTTGTTACAAATAAGGAAAAACTCCAATAAATCAGGTTACGCTTCAGACAAACTCATGGAGACACAGTACTTCTCCAGCATGTGTGTTCAGAAGTCGACCTCCAAAATAATTTTTCCTGTCCTTATATAAAAACCTAAACAAAACACACTCACAAAAATAATACACTTGTTCTCAGAAGGAACGAACAAACAAACAGGGCAGAGCCATGCACAGATAAAGTTAAAACAGCTTTTACAGCTTCAGATTTTCTTTGGCTTGAACAAAAAAAAAAATTTCCAAACACCTGAGTTAACTTCAAGTCCCTGATCCTCTAACAATATTTAAGCTACAGAAGTTAAGAGTCCTCGCTTCTGTGACTGTCTGGAGATTATCTACCAAAAATGTTTTTCCATCAGAAAGCAAATACTTTGTCAAAATTAAAGCCATTTGTATGAAGGGGTTATTTGTGATGAATTTCTGATTTGCAAAAAAACAAATCAGGAAGAAAGGAGCAAGATATATTTAAGCCTCTTGAAACATCATATGTTTTAATTTCATCCTTTTTGAAACCTGATTTTATAATAAAAAATTATTGCTGAAAAATGACACATCCAAAGCACAATGTAAAATTTTTAATTTATCAAAGTATTAAAATTTATTTAGTTTTATTTTTTTTTGAAAAAGTTTCCTTTTTACTTTAGCAGTCTCAGCACACGTTTTGGCGCTGTTTGGGAGCTTCTCTGAAACTCAGAAAACCTACATGGGGTGGGAAAGCCATTCTGCACTTGGCACTGGCAGAAGGAGCAGCACACACGGGCTTCAGGTTACACACGTACCCTCCCGATGACCTGGCTAGGACAGCAGCCAGGTTTTTACTCCGTTTGTTCAGCATCTTGTGGAGTAGGAATCTGTCTATGACAGACGGGCCTGTCCCCGCAGTGATTTATCATACAAAAAGGTCTTTATACTTTACACACCAAGGACTGTATCCCCAAGGACTGACACACAACCAATGCTACAATCCCTCTTCTTCTTTTTCCTTCTGATCACTATCAAAGCACGGAAACACCCCTAGTTGCCTGCCAATTGACAACCCAGCAGGGAAGATACGCCCTTCAAAAATGAATAAGAAAAACCAGAACAGCCTTGCTAAATCAGCTGCAAAGAAAACCTAACTGCAAGTGTGCTGCAATGCACCATCATACCCTCCCCAGCAGCAGCTCCTCATAGGGGATGAGGTCAGCACACGTTGCTCTGAAGCCATTAGCTTGGCAAGCCACAGCTGTCATTCATAGTAACAAGTTTCATCCTTTGCTAGAGATAGCTCCTCCACAGTAAGGGGTAGAAATGTTGATGCAACATACTGGACAATTTTACTCAAGCTTCAGTCCATCCCTTACTCCTAGTTCTCGTGAGCTCCATCTATTCTAAAGGAGACAGCCAACCTCACAACAGGGGAAGGCTGGCTCTTTCCTTAGGGGATGTTTGGGGGATCATCTAAGCAATTAAAAAGCTTCGCTGCTATTGAAATCAAGAGGATTAATGCTCTTAAACCCCAGGAATCCTTGGCTCATCAATCTACCAGCACACACTTTTTTTTCTATCTGCTTACAACTGATTTTAGCTGATGCATCCAGGAGCAGCAGGACCACGGGTTCACATGGGGCAGCGGCTGCTTGGTGAGCAGAGGCGATGCAGATGTGTAAACACCACTCTGGAGCACCACAGTACTGGGCAATTTGCACTGATTTATTACGCAATTAGCAGTGGGTGCAGCTCAGTACAGTGCCTGTAAGATACAAAGCTCAGTGCTTAAAGCTGACTTCGTACTCAGGCTCTAAGTAACCACCGTGGTTTACTTCACAGACCTCAATAAGAATTTTGTCTGAAAATAAAGGTAACTTCTACAGATCCCCGGTGCTGAAAATCTCCATCAAAGACCACAAAACTAGGTACAGTATTATTTTAAATGGCTGACTTTCCTCTAGCCTTACTGTACTGGCCACTAGACAAGCAGAGACTTAGCTTGCCATAAAGCCACAGTGCAAATGCTTACTGTGAAACAGAGATGCAAGATGCCTGGGGAAAATCAAGTCATCTTGTAGCTATAAAACACAGACACACGTGGGGAAGGTTTTCAACAAGTATGCAAGGACCATGATAAATGACAAACACACAAGAGTTGGGTGGATCACATATGACTCTTTCCCATACCCAGATCAGGTGGCAAAATACAAGGTGAACAGCACCTTGCAAAAGTCAATGAGATTTCAACAGCCCAGTTTTCTCTGCAACTTGCTTTAGTTCAGGTGAAATCCTCTGTGGCAAAACTCTCAACTCACAACATGGATCAGAACAATGACCAAGTCACCCACTGTGTTTCTATTGAATATTTGTTCCAGTACCTGCCGCTCGCTCACTGGATAAAGGGAGTCAGGGCAAGACAATTACTGGGGTTTTATTTCAGCTGGCTATTCCAAGGTTTCTGAGCATGGCTCAGCTCCCATAGCCTATTGAATGTGCCCTCAAGGCAGCTTCCCTTCTCTCTGCCATTCACAGCAGCACACCTGTTTTAGTTCTTCAGTGCACTATTGAAAGCCTCTAACCAAGCAAATAATTTTGTGGCATGGAATCATTCCCTTTTGGCTAAAAAAAAAAAAATCTTCTCCTAGCCCTTACAGAAACATGGGTGAAACACAGCTGCAGAGAAAAGGAAAACTGAAGTTCTTCCTGGAGGAGAGTGTCCAGAGATAAACAAGACCCTTACACTGCCAAGAATGGGGCATGGTGCTGCTCTTCCTATCACAGGGAAAACTCTGCTGCCATAATGTGTCATTTCCCATTTTGTTCTTTCCTTGCTAGCAAGCAGAGAATATGGAGATACAGAAATGCCAAGCTACTAAGAGGGCCAAGCCAGACACCAGAGAAAAAAAATGAAATAAAACCTGACTGCACCTAGCTTTTAGTGGTAGTGTTTGTAGGAGATGCCTGAATTGCAGTTATAAAACTAGTAAAAGCAGCAGAAGGGATAGCCCTCCCCAGTACTGGAGGCCTTGAATAAACCCCAGGCTGTCCTTAGGCATCAGGTACCGCACACCATTTTTTTTGCTTTTTCTTCTTAAACCCCAGTTTGCCCACACAAAGAGGAGTCTACTTAAAAACAGATCAACAAATAATTAAGCTGGTTTTCTTAAATAAATAAAATTTTAAAATCAATGTTAACTCACGGTCTGAAGTCCAACTTCAGTGAGAAAAATCGATGGCCACACACAGGTCCCAGAGACAAGCAACTTGAAACAAGGCAGATCAAAGGTGAAGCTTTGCTCTGGGAGGATACCCTTGGCCAAAGCTTTGTGACCAGTTCTGGGCTCCCCAGTTCAAGAAAGACAAGGAACTACTGGAGAGAGTCCAGTGGAGGGCTATGAGGATGATGAGGGGACCAGAGCATTTCTCTTACGAGGAAAGGCTGAGAGAGCTGTGTCTGTTTAGCCTGGAGAAGACTGAGAGGGGATATGATCAATGCTTATAAATATCTAAAGGGTGGCTATCAAGAGGATTGGACCAAACCTTACAGCAGTCTTCCAGTACCTAAAGGGGGCTGCAGGAAAGCTAGGGAGGGACTGTAGTGATAGGACAAAGGGTAATGGGTTTAAACTAAAAGCAGGTGCATTTAGATTAGATATTAGGGAGAAATTCTTCCCTGTAAGGATGGTGAGGCCCTGGCACAGGTTTTCCAGAGTAGCTGTGGCTGCCCCCTCCCCAGCAATGTTCAAGGCCAGGTTGGATGGAGCTTTGAGCAACCTCATCTAGTGGGGGATATCCCTGACCATGGCAGGGGGATTGGAACTAGATGGGCTTTGAGGTCCCTTCTAACCCAATCCAGTCTGTGATTCCATGATAAGACCCAGCTGGACACAATCCCATGCAACCTGCTTCAGGTGAACCTGCTTCCACAAGGAGTTGTACTAGATGATCCATTGTTCTGTGACTCTGTGTTGGTGACAGGTGCCTGCATGAGGAGAGGTGCTGCCCAATGAATTCTGGGTGGCTCCCAATGGTTCTGTGTCAGCCCTGCAGCTAGGGACTGCACAGCCCCTTGGCAGTGCCTTGGGGAAATATGCTTTCAAGAAAGGGTCAAAAGCTGTAACCAGTGAGAAGCAATGGGGAAAAACAGCCCTGCAAGCACTGAGGTGAGAGTTAAATAGAGGAAGGGGAGAAGGTGGTCTGGCCACCGAAGCAGAAATTGGCCTGCAGCCTGTGAAGGAGAGGCCCCATAACTGTGCTGAGGGGTATTTCCTGAAGGAATGACTTATTTAAATTAATCACCATTAAATTAATAACTTTTGAGAGATGGCAGACCATCAAAAAATTATTCCCGACAACTAAGCAAGCCTAAGTGCCATGAAAATGAGTTGTTCAGCATCATCACTACCAAAAGTGAACTTCATTTTGGATGTGAAATATGTCTGATGAGCATGGTTTAAAAAAATGGAGGGTTAATTTATGGAAGTGAATACAATAAGAATTCTCTGACTGTCCAGCAGCTGTTTAATAGGGGATCTGCTATCAACTGCCAATTAAGAAGTGTAAAGGGGAGCAAATCCAGAGGGAGAACATGAGCCGCTAAGTTCACCGTAGCTCAGCTTCTCTGTACCTCAGTCAGCTCAGCACAGCTTAAAACATGAAGAGGAAGCCATCAGGAAGTACACAAAAATAATTAGCAATAGATTGCAAAGGACCTCTGAAAGTATTTTACAGTATTAGATTGAAAGGAAATTTTGCATTTTCTCCTCACACACATCCCAAACTAAGGGTCAGCTAGGAAGAAATTTAAGGGTTAGAAAGCTACAAACAGTGAGCAGGAAACTTTACCCAGCTGGGCTGGAGACTTTCAGTGTGAGTCATAGCACATGTTTCAGAGAGAGGCATATAGTTTTGCTAAGAAGGCTTAAGGCAAAAGGACACGCACCGCATCTCTCGGTGAGCTGCTTCAGCAGTTAATTCCCTCATTGGTAAAATCTGCCCTTTGTTTTGTAGCCTTCTGTTTTCAGCCTTCAAATCTCATCACACCCTTGTGTACTCAACTGAAGAGCTCTTCAGGTAAAGAAAACATGGGTACCTTCAGCCTTTGATCAAATCACATTTTGGTTTGCTCTTTGTCAAGCCGAACGGGCAGAATTTCTGAGCAGATCCCACACCTTTCATTTTGAAGGGCAATCATGGAGAATGCAAGGCATTGTTCCAGGAGCAGATTCACAGGGGTTCGATATAGACTTTATGCTCTTGCCCCTTACTCTTTTAAAAGACCATCATATTTACACAGCAGTATCTTTTTCAGGAAAAATGACCATAGTAAAAGCAAGAAGCTAGCCATTCCCCCAGATTGGCACAAGACACTAACTATTCCTCAGCTTGGCATCTTGCACACTGACCAAAAGGGGATTAACACAGACCAAAAAACACTATCCACTTACCCCGTCATCTATCCCAGTGTGTGAAAAGATGGAAAAGGAAAGAACAACATGTCAATGCAGGGAATGAAAGCCATCATATAGGCCACTAAAAAACAAGTAAAAGTTTGTGCCCAGGTGCCTGCCTTGCTGCAGGTTTCTGTAGCCAAGGACTGGCTAGCGCTGCTTTGGCTGGTGTTGAGGAAAGCAAGAGTTGTGGACGCCTGCTAAAATGCCCTTCAGAGCAGAGCAAGTGAGGGCTTGGGCTGGGTATGCTCAGCACATCTATGTTGCTCCCTGTCTCCTGCACTGGTAGGCAAGTTGGTAGCAGCACTAGGAAGAAGAGACCAAACAGTTAGAAATATTCAAATACACAACATAAAGAACTCCACTTCCTCTAAAGCACCACTTCGTTTAATGTCTGGGGGTTCTGCCCCTTAATCTTAACCCATTAACTCACTAATATTTTGCTTCAAAAATAATTAAATTAAGTATCCCCTCCTAGCTGTGGATATGAAGGGAGGCAAGACTGGAAGTGTTCGATGTCCATTTCACTGCAGTAAGTAGGTAAAAATGCAGATAAAAGTAAATGATGCATAACTTATTACCATTAACACCATCTGTCATCACCCATGTGTGCTTGTGGGTATACTATTTATATTTTTAAATATAAATACATACATACACACAAACCCAGATGTAACCACCCCAAAGAATAGGTCTTTCAGTATCTCTCTCTGCTCTGCAAATTGCAGCACTACAATCCCAATCAATCCTCTTTGAGCTGCCGGCTGTCCTTGTAACACACCCACCAGCACTCAGGGGAGACAACAGATGCAAAGCATCCCACGGCTCCCAGCCCCTCTGGTCATCCGAGGGGGCAGAAGGGCTCCACAAGGCAATGTCAGGCCCAGACACTTCTCTTTCTAAGGGCAAAAATAATGGCTTAAATATATGATATGCAGCTCCTCCAGGGAAAGGCCTCCTGTTTTATCCTACTCCCAAGATGTCCTGCAGCTGTGCCTTTGAACTAGACCCTTTTTCCATTGCTAAGGAGTTGTGACATTTGCTTTCTTTAGCACTTGAGGTTTTATTTAAAAATACGAACCACCGAATTGTAAATCTAAACCAGGAACAAGAACCATCTGTGCATACTTACAAAGTACTCTGGCTGGAGATACATTAATGATGGAACACAGCACACATGCAAATTCCTGCTTGGGCTATATTTTTTAAATTCTCTTTTTCTACAGAGGAGGAAAATGACTAATTTCTTCTGTTGTTTAGGTGCTTGAAGTAGAAAAAACAGGCATTTCTGCTGTTCTGCCTCCATTCCTAGGTGCTAAGCCCACACATGTACAATGAAGATAAAGCAATCCACATACGGTTGAGACCTTGGCACAAAAAGCCTCTCCCCTCTCACCCCCAGGCTAGATAATATCTGGACTAATTGCTGCCGGCACGTGTATGTCAAACTGTCCCAGATGTTTTATGATTTACTGCTGCAAAATAAAAATCGATCTAAAACCATGTGAATAAATCCAAGGGTAATCACACATCTGCTACTGACCCAAACTTCCCCACCACACACCTTCAGAAATAGGGGTTCTGTCCATGTTTTTCCTCATCCAAAACCAAATTTAGGTGAATAAAGAATTACCTAGTTGGAATGCGAGCCACCAAAGTTTCACCGTGATCCTGAAAAACCATCATGCAGCTGCTGCCTACACAGAACTCACTTAAATTCACCAAGCACCATGCTTGATTGCCAGAAAGTTTCCATGGGCCCCAATCCTGCTCTGCATGCCGGTAAAATCAAGGCCAAGCCTCTGGGTTTCTGCTCACATGCAGTCCTAGTGAGCAGAAGTTATTTCTCTGAGCTCCAAGCATGGTCCTTGGCCTGTTTTGGTGGATCTGGATCCCTTCAGTGAGTGATCCCAATGCCAGGAAATGGAAGCATGGACCATCCTTCCAAACGGTACAGTTGTGCTGGAAGAAATTAAAGGTGCCAGGCAGGTAACCAGAAAGATCTTGTGTTACTCCTGTTCTACAAATAAGCGTATTCATTGAAATATAATGCATGGTTGGACTGACCCTTCCCAGCTCATTGGCTGCAAGAATGTTTTTTGAAAATTACTTTAATACATATTTACCCAATGGACCAGAATGAAGCACTTTGTCATATGAATATGCCTTATTAACAGCTGCTTACACACAGGTTACTCAACCCAGCCCAACTCCAAGGCACACACGAAATACCATGTCCATTATATGTAAGTCTGGGGGACCCAAGTTATCCCTCATATCTCCTGCGAGAGAAAAGAGAGTGCCTTAAAAAGAGCATAAGGAAAACAGTTACAATTACTGTTGCAGATGCTATGAGCTGACTGAAGCTGACGGATGAGGCAGCTTGGGGTGGGAAACCTCCAGTAGGGACTGTTGTGGTAGGATGAGGGATAATGTTTTAAACTAAAAGAGGGAAGATTCAGACTAGATATATAATGAAGAAATTTTTTACGACTGTGGTGAAACACTGGAACCGGTTGCCCAGAGAGGTGGTAGATGCCACATCCCGGGAAATACTCAAGGTCGGGCTGGATGGTGCTCTGAGCAACCTGATCTAGTTGAAGATCCCTGCTCATTGCCAGGGGTTGGACTAGATGACCTTTAAAGGTCCGTTCCAACCCAAACTATGCTATGATTCTGTCCACCCTCTGTATAAAGGTTCCTGCAGCCCCCCAGGGTGCAGAGACCTTTTTGCACCATGTTCGGGAAAAGGCTCATTTTACCTCAGGAAAAGCAAACCTTTCCATTACCCTCACCCTCTGTGACAGGGCAGCCCACCCGCTCTGTGAGCCCGCATCGCTTTACGTGTTGGGCCCAAGCAGCTCGGGAGCAGCCCTGGGAGAAGTGCCTTAATTGCCGGTAATGCAATAGCTCCACTTAGCACCCACGAAGCAATTCAAAAATGGAACCAAACACTTTCTAGCTACACATTTAGGGAGCAGCCGGCTGTGTTGGCATGTTACTCCGTTATTAACCACTGGGTCATGTATCTGTGACTACAGATGGCTTTTACATCCTTGCCTCTTAAGCAGCATCTGATACCATCACTGAACCCTGGCCCAAGGGAAGGGGTGCATCCATCCTGACCAGAAAAACTTTTGGCTTTAAATTAAATGCCACATCAGCCTAAGCATCAAAAGGTTTTCTGCAGCCCCATTAGGCCCACAGAATCAGCCTTCTTGATCACCAGCATGGGAAGCAGCACCGGGCTGCAATTCAGCTGTAGCTCTGCCTTGCAAAGGACAAGAACTGGCAAATAAAATTACCATTCCCCTTTGATCTCTCACCAGCAGCCCAGGACACCCACACCGCTTCCCTTGGAGTACTTCTAGTAATGTTTCTTAATGATGTTTTTCCTCCAACTCCCCTTCACCACGGTCTTTTCTTCCAGCCATCTCCAAGGCAGCCACAGCCTCAAGGGATGACTGCAAAAACATCATCACGCAAGTATTTGCACCATAAATCTGCTAGGTTTAATGCTGGCATGGCTACAGCAGCTTAACTGTTGGCTGCAGAGGAAAAGTAATGCAGAATAGCAGCAAAAAGCACTTTAGGCTACCTGAGCCACTGTGCCAGCAAAGTCAGTGATAGTTCAAAATACAAAACCAGAATGGCCTTACCATCCATGGGGCATCAGGTTATCGAGTATCGATGTGACAGTATTCATGCTATGGATTTCTGCCACTCCATGGCAGAAAGAAGATCACAAGCTTACAGCCTTGGGTTGTAATACCTACACGGGCTTCAGCAGATGCCTCAGCAGATGCTTCTGGTTGAGGATAGGGATGAGAGACCATGAGCTCAATACCCAAACTTTATCAGTCCTACCCACTTGCTTTAATATTTTGATGCCTATGGTTGTATAGTGAAAGGTTATTTTGTTCAAGGAAAACAATGATGCATGAAAACTGTGTAAAACTCCTCAGGACTTTTTTTCCTTATTTGCATGCCTCCCATACAATGGAAGGCACATATGGCAGAAAATCTTTTCCAAAATCTATTCTACTTGTAGAATAATCCCCCAAATTGTTCCATGATATTAAGGACCTATGATGTATAAGGTAAGATGTGAGCAGTACCACACGACAAAGTCCAGGTTAACCGAAACAATTTGTTTGACTCAAAATGAAACTTTTTATTCCATGTTTGAGGACAGGTTTTTCACCTTCTTGAACAAATTTGGTCCCAAAATTAAAAACTGGGGCATTTCTTCCTTATTTCCAAATTTTCACAGTGTTTTCATGCACTTCTTGAAAATGTGTCTTTTCTTCTTTCACCCAAAACTGCTTCCATAGCTCATCACAGACTTGCAGACAGAACATCAGCCCAAACCCCACTTTTATAGCAAACATTACCTTCACCCCAGCAATTCTGCTACAGAAGTGGAATAGAAGCAGGGAAGGTGGGCTTTGCTTTCTCCCATATAAACATTTAACTGTCTCAGACCCAATTTGCCTGGAGACTCGAGCCTTCTCTTTTCTGCTAACTTATTAGTGAAGACCATCTCCTTATCTTTAGAAAGAAGGTTGGGATAATCTTGGAAATTAAGAAGTATTTAGTGGGGAGAGAGAGAAGCAAGGCTGCAAGGATGAAAGCAAAACTGGTTTGAAATCTTTCTAAAGCAGAGTGGGTAATGGGGAAGATCCTCTGGGGTTTGGGTTTTTTCAAAAGTTCTTGACCAAACATTTTTTTCCCTATGGTTTCTTGGAGCTATGAAGTGGGTACCTCACACTTCAGTGACAGGTCCACAAAAAAATCCCCAAAAGGCTAAAGAGGATGCAGGGGAAAGAAATAACCAGGCCATTGCAGAAAGCCCTTAGAAGAGAGGTGAAGAGTGACTACTAGTCTTCTTGCCCAGTGAGAGCAGGAGGGAGGATTAGTGTAGCAAAGAGGGCAGAGAAGGAGGATTTATTTTTGTAGCCAGAAGGTACAATCACACATCTCTTAGGGGCTTACCTGGCAGGACTGCCCACAGAGTGAGTTAATTGATAGAAAAAGCCAGGTTTTCAAAGAAATTCAGCTCTCAGCCCGCCACTTCCCCCCCTTCCCCCTTAACACCAGTAGCAGGGCCCCTCCTTTTGAGTGTAAAGATTTAGAGGCTGCCTCCAGCTCCCTCTAAAACGAGTCCTAATAAAGCACAGATGATGCTAACTGGGCAGAGTTTTCAAGCCTGCTACTCAGTTTGGTCAAGGGTACTTATTTCTATTTCAGTGGTTCCCAGTGTTGTAGCTGAACCAGTTCAGAGTAAAGAATCAGACAATAATGAAAATAACTCGATTTAGAAGTTAACCCTTCTTACAGTTTGCCATGATTAGAGATGTATTTCATTTGCCACCAGCACTGGGGAGCACAGCATCAGAGCAAGGAAACCTGGTTGGTTAAAACCTTTTGTCTTGAAAATGCATTGTCAAAGCCATCAGCTGGATGGCTAAAGTGGGGGGGGGGAGGGGATCACACCCCAGAAATGAAAGAAATGGAATGCAAACTCTATGGCAAAAGCCCCATTCAGGTTAACGTTTTGAACCCCGGCGTCAGAAAATACAAGGTTATAGTTGCCATAGCAACTACAAATCAATTACTTTACACATAGCTATTACAATATTAAAGTAAACACGTCCACAGTCAAAACTACTCTCTAGCCTCACGGGGACTAAGTTAAAATTGTTGTGGAGCCCAGAGCATGGTGGTAATGTAAATGTATTATTACATGATTTTTTTTCTTTAATTTCTTTTTTGCTTTGCATTTCAATGTGTTTAAGCCCCTCAGCACCACAGTGGCATTGGATGGGATGGGGGGGTGGGGGGAAAGTGGGGTTTGTCCTCCCTAAAACCTGTCTGATTTGGCTTCACACTAGCCTGAATGACTACCAAGGCCCCAGGTGGTAGAGACTCAGATGAGCAAGGTCAGATCTGCAAGAAGACATCAACTTTCATCAGGTCCTGCCACTCTGGATGAATCTCTCCATACCACCTCTAGGGCTTAAGTATCTACATGGGGATGAAGAGCACCTCCAAAAAGTCAGCTGCAAGGGTGAGCATGGCTCCCTTTTGCAGCACTCCTGTTACAGGATGTTATTTACATAGGCCCCACTTCGGACATCCCTGGGGCCAGAGAGGGGTGAGATCAGACCCATCCATGTAACCTAATCATTTGCAATGGCATTCAGAAAGTCTGAAAGCTTATTGATTAGTTTTATAATCATATTGTACATCCTTAAGGGCCAAACAAGTGCCTGATTTCAATGATTGGGTTGATTTTATTTTTTTTCCCCTCCAGTTCATTTTAGCAAAGGATGACAGCACTTACTTATCACCATTAACAGATGTGCCATTTACATTTGGGCTTTCAGGTCTTCTACCCTGATAGAGGCAAATGTCAAGGTTAGAAGGGATGATGCCTGAGAACACACCTGACCTGCTTTTCTTCTTCATTTTTAAACGGTTTTAACTTTTTTTTCTTCATTTTTTTCTGCCTGCTAGAAGGCAACAGTCCTGTTTGTTTCTGCCCTCACCCATCTGGCATTAGCCTGTGTCTAGCTTATCCAATAATCTGATGAAATTGTCCCAGTGTAGTCCAACTAGTCATCATTTTCCAAACACCAAGCAAAGTGTAGAGTCATGAAAAGACACCCCAAGTTGTTAGGTAGGAAAACAGAGTTTAAAAAACCCACATAGAACCATAGGGACCTCAAAGCCAATCTAGTTCCAACCCCTCTGCCATAGGCCACTATACCAGGTTGCCCAAAGCCCCATCCAGTCTGGCCTTGAATACTGCCAAGGATGGGGCAGCCACAGCTTCTCTGGGCAGCCTGTGCCAGGGACTCATCACCCTCACAGGGGAGAAATTCTTCCTTATATCTAATCTCAATCTACCATCTTCCAGTTTAAGGCCATTACCCCTTATCCTATCACTACAATCCCTGATAAACAGTCCCTCCCCAGCTTTCCTGCAGCCCCCTTTTAGGTGCTGAAAGGCTGCTATAAAGTCTGCCCAGAGCCTTCTCTTCTCCAGGCTGAACAAGCCCAACTCTCTTATCTGTCTTCCTAGGAGATGTGCTCCAGCCCTCTGATCATCTTCATGGCCCTCCTCTGGACTTGTTCCAACAGCTTCATGTCTGTCTTGTACTGGGGACCCCAGAGCTGGATGCAGTACTTCAGGTGGGGTCTCATGAGAGCAGAGTAAAGGGGAAAAATCACTTCCTTGACCTGCTGGTCACACTTCTTTTGACGCAGCCCAGGATACATTTGCATTTCTGGGCTGAAAGCACGCATTGATGGCCCATGTTGGGGTTTTCATCAATCATTCAACCCCCCAAGTCCTTCCACTCAGGGGTGCTCTCAATCCATTCTCCATATGCCATGTGCCACAAAATTTTCACCATAAGGCTCCACATAGAACCTTGTTTTTCCCATTTAATTAAAATTTTTAAATTATGCCCAGAAAAGAACCCTATTGTCATTTTATTACAAATGTCTCTCTGTGCATCTCCTCTTCCAGCTTTGCTTAGAAGTTGGAAACAGTGGCAAGGGGCGGGGGGAATGGGGGTGGCAGGGGCAGCCAGCACTTCAGGGAGAAGACAGTGCTGCCACCCAGCCCTCAACCCTGAAGGACCATTCAGGATGCAGGTGGGTGCTCCAGAAAAAAAGCTTCCCTGGTTTCCAGAAAAATGTCATTAAAACCTGTGAGGATATTTGGTTCCAGCTGAGATAAATTAGTACTTTCCTGAGGTGGGAGGGGGCAAATTTCACTGGAAAATCCAGGACCAGCTTTTGTGTTACACAACACCCTTTTCACTGTGGATCCACTTTTCAAATACAACTGTTTTCCCACCTCTTTTCCCTTATATTCTCTCACATTCCTGTTTATCAGTTACGCACAGAAATAAACCTGGTTTATGGTGAATACCCTCATTAATGTGCTTTAAACACTGTTGACTTTAAAATGATCCACTCCAAAGCTCTAAAGTAATTTTCGAGATTAAAAGTATCATTCCCCCTTCAGTGCAAACAATGTGAAGGTGCCAGGTAGCACACAGAGATAGGGGAAAGCCATTTCCAAAGCTGAAAGGAATTCAAGGGATTTAGCTACAGCCTGTCCAGCTTAAAATAAAGTTACAGCCCTGTCCTGTCCTGTGGCCCATGTCTCTGACAGCAACCGTCATTAAAGCCATGCAGAGAGCATCACTACTTGTTCTGAACCACTGAAACTTGACGACTGAGAAAATAACAGCAGTTAATGCATCCCTCCAGGGCTGAGTGGATAATTTTTAGCTCTGTTTGGGCAGGGAGTATGGCTAAGGTGGAGCTGTGCAGCGTGAGGGAGCCGGTGCTAGGTACACAGCTCGATGGTGGTGTCAAAATTCTATGCCCTGGTATAGAGGCATCTAACTTGGGCTCCAATGAAGGTGACTTACTGGCTGGAGTGGATGGAATTCCTTTGTGCTGTACTTCTTTGTGCTGCTCTACTGCTGACCTGTGATCCTTCCCCTGGCTCTGGACAACTATTGCTGGCACTGGTACCAAACTGGTAGGAGTGGGATGGGGTTGAGGTTCCCCTTCCCTGCTAACTTCAGTTTAAAGCCCCTTGAACCAGCTTGGCAAGCCTATGACTGAAAACGTTCTTCCCCTTCTCTGACAGATGGACACCATCAGCCCCAGTAGAGCAGGCTTCTGGCTGTGGCACCAGTCCTGTAACCATTTGTTGGTTCACCAGAATTGCCTGTCCCTTTCAAGCCCCTTCCCTTATCAGGAGGACTGATAAAAAAGCTGCCTGCGCTCCAGAGTCCCTTGCTGCTGCTCCCGGGGCTCTGCAATCCTTCTTGATACTCCTCAGACTGCTCCTGGCTGTATCACTGGTGCCTATGTGAAACAAAAAAAAATTAGAGCTTGCCCTTGCTCTAAGGATTCAGGTAGTTTTCCAGTGGTGCTAAATGTCATTTAAGCTTTGAGATGCTTTAAATCAAGTTCTCATGAGGTACTAGAATGGTCTCCTAACTCACTCACCTGCAAGGAGCCTTAAACCTGCGCCTGCACATGCACATACCCAAACTGCCTTTGCTTTCAGCTTCAGCTTCTCTCTTACAAAAAACCAAAACCGCGAGTTATTCATTTTGATGTCAGACCACACGCGGTGACTTCCATGCTCAGCCCAGCTTTCCTGCATAAAAGTCTCCCTTCTCTTTGAGCTTGCAGAGGAAACCAGCTTGTGGGCCGCAAGCCAGAATGCTCCAGCTTCCCAGTAACTCACCTCCACCCCTCTACAGGGCAACAATACTGCACTTTTTGGGACTCCCTACACAGGTGGTTTGGATTTTACTCCTGAGCCCATGCAGGTGGGCTGAGGAATCATTCCCAGCGCCCGAAAGAGATCTGTCCATTCCTGTGGCTGCTCCCTGCTCCCAGCCTGCGGTGCCTGCCATGCATCTCCAGAGCAATAACGAAGCTGTCAGTTGCAACCAGCCTTTGTGGATTACCCACATACATTTTGCTCCTGTAAAGCCTCTATTAGGGATGCCATTCCGTGATACATATTTAAGTCAGTATCTCGGCACCACGGCTGCCTGCGTGAAAGAAACCGAGAAACTATTACTGTGAAATTGCCTGCAGCTCTTGAGCACAGGAGGTAGCAACTGGCTAATAGTTTCTTAGACAGCCCTGGCAGATGTGTCAGGTTGCTTCGCAACTGCGCACCTCGTGGGAGAGCAAGGCACACGAAGCTCCCCCCTCCCAGTGTCCCCAGCTGTAATTAATCCATAGCATCATTTCTATAGTGTCAGCAGCACCATATGGACCGAGCACTGTCTTGCAGGACTAACCACAGAGGAGGAAGATTGCAATTATGTGTCTGATGATTCTCCAGGGCGGCCACCAGTTGTTGTATGGAAGGGGCAGGATTGCTGTGGCTAAGAGGAAGAGGATGACCAGTGGAAAGGGAAACAGTGGACAAAACTACCTCCCACCTTCTGCACTGCTACCATCTTACACTGCACTGCCTTCAGCCTTGCCCGCTATGGGGACCCAAAGAGGGCGGCTCCGAAATAAGGCATCTATTGGGCATGCAACTCACTGAGTCATTCACTGCATGGCACTTGTTGGACAAGCAGCTAAGAAGGGTGCGAGGACACATTACTTTGATACCAGAAGTACAAAACCCTGTTAATTGTCTTTGAGAGCCGACCCTAGAAAGAGAAAAACATTTTTTAAGACACAACAGCCTCTCTAACCCTGTATTAAAATAATTTTGTTGGCAATGCCATTATTTACCAATTATCTACTTAACTTACACGTCTATGTTATATGCATAATCTGATTACATATAAGCTGATTTACTCAAGGAGACAACTGACAAAGATTAAACACTGTGTTTGGCTGGTGGCATCAGCACTGCAAGAGCAAAGCTTACTCCAGAACCCTAAAGGAGAGGTCAGTGGGTCCTCCTGCTCCCATCAGCAGCCCCAAACTGCCCCATCGACTGGGAGATACCGTGTTAGCTGTGCCCTAGCCTGCTGGGCAATGAATGTCAGCTGTCTCCAAGGCCCAAGAAAACCCTACCAAAACAAATGAGAGCACTGTTTTCTTCCTTCTCCCAGGATTTGTTGTTTACCAGGAATGCTTTTGTCATGAATTCAATGCAGGAAAAAAAAGAGTTTATACTTTAAAAATGATAACAACTGCTTGTATTTGAATACGCCTTATAGAGACAGCTGAAATAAAGCAGTTATGATCTCTGTGACAGTCACTACTGCTAATGCCTATCATAAAAGCCAGTAAGGAGGCAGATACGTTGATTTATCATGCGTTGCTGCTCCCATCTATCTACTTTGTAATAAAAATCTGTGGAATTATTGCTTATGCAGAGCTTCATGTGCCCATATTTGTATTGCTAACCTCTCCTGGAAGATTTCAAAGCTTTATTTATGGGAGGCTTTTATCTACCCCTAGGAAAAGCGCTTACAACGGGAGCATGCCTGCCCCCGAGACTCGAACCCGTTAAGAGTACAGATTTATGCCACCCAAACTCCCCAGTGGAGAAACATGCTCTTTATCTAAGCTTTCCATTGAAGCATGGCTGCGACTCATGCTTGCTGGCACCGAGGGCACTGGTGACTGGGGATTTTTGTGCGAGCACCAGCTATGCCCTCCTCCAGCACCATCTCTTCAGGCAGGACCACATGTATCACCTAAGATCAAGCCCTCCTTCTAAAGCACCTAATGTTTGTTTCATAGCTAGGTTTTTTCCTCCCCGGGGCATTGCTTTCTTACCTGATTTTTCATCTTACCAGGACTTTTTATAGACTTGAGAATGGCTGGGGATTATTTTAGCTTTGAGTACCTACACACAGCGGGTGCTGAGGGAGGCAGTGCGTTATTTTGATCCAAACTATCTTCACTATACCCTTCAAGACAAAGTGGTTCTTTACCTTTTCTCTACAATTCTTGTAGGTTATGATGAATTTTGCCAGATTTAAGAACCAAAGAAACATGCCAAGTGCCACGCTTCAGAGCTATGAGGTTGTGGGATGAAAAAGGTTGATGCTTTAGAGAAAAAAACACCAGTATTTCCCATGCAAGGCCTGCTTGAGGATAGAGGTGGATTCCTGTTTCCAGCAGCAGTTTGGAGCTTTGTCCATCCTACCATGCCCCTCTGAGCCTCCAAATTCATGCTGAGAGCACACCACCTACATCCATAATCCACTGGCATGTTGTCGCAGCTCTGACTGATCATGGGGAAGGATCAGCATGCAGTGCTTAGCTCAAATGAGTTATTTTCAGACAAGCATCCCAAAACAGAGCTTTCTCTTTGGAAATTTCTCTATACTGGGATTCTTTTCCAGGTCTGAGACACCATGGCCTGTCCAGGCTCTTGCAAAATTACAGCAAGCAGTCATACAATGCGTGTTCCCATGTGCACAGCACTGAAGGGGACATGCAAAGGACAACATGCTCCACACACGGTGCAACATAAGAGGCAGATTCACACAGCACCCAGCAAGTTATCTTCCAAAAGTTAAATGCTGCTCCCCTTCCTGCCCTGAAACCAAACTGCAGCCCTCCAGTAGCGCCTCCATTACAGTCAAAAAGCAGACATCACTCTTAGTTGGGGATGAAGCACAGGTCTGACCAAAAAGCAATTAGTATTGGCTAATTAATCAACCTGCATGCAGGGATTTTCTAAACCACAAGCCAGAGGAGCCCACGGGAAAGCGAAGCCCAGTATGCACATATTTCTCCCCAAAAGGGGAGAGACACTAAAGCAGCGAAGTCAGCCAACCTTCACCATCAGTTCAATTTATCTTAGGATAGTATCAGTGTTGTAAACAACCTCCTTAGAGAAGTAACCTAAAGTATACCACAAAAATCAGTCCTACTTAAAGAAAAAGCAATCTAAGCATTTGCATGTGCACAGAATTACGGCCAGAAAATTATTTCTTGCATCTTCCACTTATTCCCTATTGAAAGATGGTCACAATAAACTTCTTGACATTATCTTTTTGTCTGAAATCACACAAACTCAATATCGGCCCACAGAGGATTTAGGGCTTCAGAACTTTGATTTTGCCACTTTTCGCCTCAGAATATTTTGAACTTCTTTCTCCCCTCTCCTGAATCTAATCAGCCTATAGCTGCCCAAACTGGAGTTTAACAAATCCATCTTCTTTGATTTTTTTCTTACAAAGAATGTGGAACCATTTGTGTTGCAGCTATTACAACAGTCTTTGATGGATGGAAAGGAAGAGCTGGACTTCAGAGTGTCTCCTCCACCAGTCTCCCTGAAACACTGACAGACCCCACTGAAATGGACCCAACCGCACCTTGAACCCTAAAATAAAGCAGACCTGTGTGTGTACATGCCAGCAGGGACACTGGGCAAGGGTTCACACCTCTACATGACCCTCCTGTGGCACACAGAGCCAGGGCCGGTGCCAAGCCAGTGTCAGCCACAGCAAAGGCTAAGTGGAAGAGCAGAGAGCAAACCCCAGCTGAGATCTCACCATTTTTCACAGCTCTTCAGCCCAACATAACATTCTGATGGGAAAGTGCAAAGAGGTGAATTGGGTGAAGGTGCCCATCTGCCCTCTTTACATGAAAAGACAGAACTTGTAATCAACCTCACACAAAAAAACATACAGCAAATAAACCTTGAGGGCATCAGGAACAAGGTGTGCTTACTCAGTCACTCCAGCAAAATGACATCCTGGCATCACTGAACTCCACACACCTTTTGCTGTTGACTTCAGTGGGATCCTGAGTTTGTTTGTTGTCGTTTTCACTATCCATGGCTGGGGTTGGCTTTGGAGAATCACTTACAGGTAGGTGAAGAGTGAATTCCCCTGTCTCCCACGTAAAAAAATATAAATATGGAAAGTCAAAAAAGAAGAATAACTTTGTTCCACTTCAGCTCTCCAAACCAAAACAAAAACCAGTTTAAATTCAGGTTTTTCTGTAGCATATTTGTCAAAACCACTTTATATAGGGAGGAAAAAAAAGCCACAAACAGAAAGAATCACCAACAGCTTCTCCCAGACAAATTTTCATTTTTGATTAAATCTATTTCTGATGTGCTTGAGGAAGAAACATATCAAGCCTAGGAAATAAGTGTGTGAGCAACTTTCAAGAATAATCAGGATTTACGACGACCTTTTATTCCAGGCAAGCAAAGGCAAGCGGCACGATGGATACAGAAAAAAATTACTGAGAAACAAGGGAATTTGCATCCAGCAGCAGCGAAGGGGGCATGGAAACGCGCTCGCTTTACACAGAGGGCTACAGTGCCATGTTATTGCAGACAAATGAAGGGCTTGTATTAAAAATGCATAATTTAATCAAGGGAAAAACTATTAATCAGATGGAAATATGCAGACCCGATATTGGTTTTTTAATATTAGTGTTATTAAATTCTGCTATAGTTTCTTACAGAATCACCCAAATGTAAATTAATATAAGGGGGAACAGTTAACAAAATTACGGGACCAGATCAAACATTTTTGCTCGCTCGCAAGCGCCCCGCTGACTCGCAGTATCAGGCATGGCACAGAAGGCTTAGTACAGAACACTACATGCGCTGATCTACGAGTATTTCCCCCTGTCAGAGCAGCTTGAAACGAACCCTGGTGCGGTTGCTGGCACCAGGCGAACGGGAGCTGAGTGCCGGTGCCAGCATCAGTCTCTGCCTTGGCCCAACGCCGAGCTGCCGCCTCCATGTGCCGCTGCCTGAGCGTGGCCAGGGGGCCGCCCAGCTCCACCTGAAACCGGCCCAGGCTATGAGGAGCCGGAATTCACTCCCTGGTCATCATCAGCCTCCAGAATTTATCCTTGCCCTGAGGAAACTACGCTGAACCTTACTCTAATGTAACATGTGAAAAAGCATTAAAAATATCCCCTGTTTTTGCAGGCAGAAATGGTGCGGGAGCCATCTCCTCTGCTCAGCATCTCGCGGGCTTGTGGCGCTGGCCCTCACCCGGGGCTCGGCTTTTCCACCGCGGTGCTTAAGTCCAAGTTTCCAACCGGCCCCTTGTACCTGAAGGCAAAGTGGCCAAGCAGAACAGGACTGTCACCAGCCAAGTGAAGCAGCACCCTGGGCTTAAAGCTAGGAAGAGACCTCTGGTCCCTTTTCGCATTCCAGTTTTTCTGGTGCAGCGAAGCTCAGCACAGAGAGATGTGCTTGTCTTGAAACCCCGCCAGGGATTGTGGGGCTCACATTTCAGACTACACACACGTTTTGCTCTGCTCGAGTTGCAGCAAGAAAGTCACTCTGTAACACCATCCTTCCAGGAAATGAAGAATTATTAATATTGACTTGGATTATAAGAGTGCCTGGAGACCCTGGCCCCGCTGTTTCAAGCAGCATAGAAACACCAGAAAAATTACACTTTGGCACTTTGGGGTCCCTCCCCTCCCCCTTGTCAGTTAGAACATAAAGACCGCAGAGCAGAGATACTTTCTTTTTGTTTGCAGAGCTCCTTGCACTGTAAGGTGCTAATCTTTTGGGCAAAGCTGAACGCACACAAAGAGGATCAAAACAGGTACCGAGCACTTAACGTTAACACTGATTCCCAGCGACACGTTATTTGATATCCACATATGAGTGGAAGAGAAGATGCACAGCAGGAAGGGTAGGGAAATCAAACGGCGTGTGTGACCAGTAGTACACAGAATTGCTCATTTTGCAAAAACAGCTGTAGACTCTTTTAGACAGGAAGCTGATGCGTCCGTCTCGCTTCCTATTTCTTTTCCATTTTATGTCACTTACCATCTGAGTGTTTGTGACACTACTCAAGCCAGGGGATAAATGAAGCCAAGCCAGATTCCCTCCACTTCCTTTCTTCCCCATCTCTACCAGCTGGTACTTCCCCCAGGCCCCACGCACTGCACACACGCGGCCACCAGCAGCATCACGTAACGGCTGGGAAGCCGCTGCCTCTCTCAATTCCCTGCTGCGTTGCACCAGCACTAATGAGGAGTAAATAATAATAATAATTAATCAGCTCTCTTCACTTGACAGTAAGGTGTTCGATGTTCACTGAAGCCACTGGCAACTCAGGGTCTGTTTCCGGATGTCCCTGCCTAGCAAGCATCGCGATGCTGCAAGCACTGTATACACCGGAGGAGAAACTCTATAGCATAGACGCCAAGTACCCCATCCTGTCGGCATAGGGAGTGCTCTGCAGGCAGCTGGTGAATGACGCTGGAGGGAACGCTCACCCTCACAGGATACAGCCTGTGCCACAGTGTGTGCCTGGGCCTGATGTCATCTACCTAACCAAAGAGAAGCCGCAGCAGAGTCCTTCTGGCTCACAGGGTGGGTGGCATTAAGCCATGCCGCCACACAGTTACAGCAAGCTCGGGCAACGTCCCTCTGAGCTGCAATCCCACCTCAGTTCTGCTTCATACTGTAACATCACATATTGCAAAGCTCAGTGCTGCAACAAGGGTGAGCGGCACGGCGATGGGGGTGGCTCACACGTCTGGGCTATTCACACAAACAGTCCTACAGGCAGCAACAAAATCCTAAAAACTCTTGCAAGATAATACACAGAATCTTTGTCTCACTGTCAACATTTCCGGCTTTCACCAACCTTCGGGCAGAGCTGTTCCTTGCTGATTTGAGGCAGGAAATATGGGGAGGTTCCCAGGCTTGCAAGCATTGTCCCAGGCATCTTCTCCTGGCATCACCATCCTCATATTTGAGGACTTTTGCTGTCCTGACCCTCTTTAACAACTGTGCGATAGAGCACTCTTACCTGGAACTGAGATATGACCTGAGGAGTCAGGAGGCAAAGGCGCCCAGGCAGAATGGTGACAGAGAGTGGACAGGACCCTGCCCCAGCTAGAATCAGATGTCATCTGCTTGAAGCACAAAATTTAGGAAGATCCCCAGTAAAATGCATTGGCTAAAGGCTTACTGTTTCCTGAAACTCTTAAAAGACCAATGCACTGGTATTACCCACTCAGTTTCCATCACCTTTACTCCATGGAGGCTGCTACGGAGTTAACAGCTAGGCATTGAAAACGTGGAAGGAATATGTATGAGCAAATCAAGAGGACAATTCTTTAGCTTCTTGAAGGTTTTGGGAACAAAACACTGGAAGGAATATTTAGCAATTGAATTCCACTTCATTAGAGGGAGAACCATTTCTAAAAGAAGAAATAATCACCAAGATGGAAATACAACAGTTGAGCAACAGGTCTGGAAGGGAAATAAAAGATGGAGCTTTCTGCTGAAAGGCTTGCAGCAGCCTTGTCCTACGCTTTATTGGCCTCTAGTGGAAAACAGAAGCTACGTCTTGTGAGCACAAAGCTTCCTGTACAGAGCACAGGGGGAAATATACCACTCCCTATACAGTTTGAACACATACCTG
Source organism: Zapornia atra (assembly GCA_013400835.1). Classification (NCBI taxonomy): domain Eukaryota; kingdom Metazoa; phylum Chordata; class Aves; order Gruiformes; family Rallidae; genus Zapornia; species Zapornia atra. The sequence goes on from VZTU01022686.1 coordinate 150,122, forward strand.
ATAGGGGGATGCAAGTTACATATTCAGTCTTGGAACTGCAGTCACAAAGGGAAGACACTGAATTACATACTAGGGGCTTTTCCTACACATCTCCCCATTCAGGCACACCTCTTAACTATCTGCCACAAAAGAAAGAAAATCTCACCTGCAGAAGCACTAAGTTTGTTGTTATTTGGGCTAGGAATATCTGAGCCACCATATGTGCTCACTGAGTGTTAACCCTTGTAGCACTCAGCCCACAGCAGTTTGGCTATAAAGCCAGCTCTAAAGTGAGGAGATGTAGCACTCAGCCCACAGCAGTTTGGCTATAAAGCCAGCTCTAAAGTGAGGAGATCAGTTGCTACCTCCTATAAGCACAGGCTCTCAAACAAAACACATGTGCCTGTATGGAGCAGACAGCGGGTGTGATAGCACTTCTGCCAAGGTATAAATTTAGTGATTCGACACCCATGGCTCCAGCTTCCATGGATATACACAAGACAACAACTTTTCTCAATTAACTAAAAATAATCAAAAAGAAATCACTAAGTAGGATCACAGGAACACACCTCTGCAAAGGTAAGTCACTGGAGGGCAGTAGGCTCTGCTCAGAGGTGTTGGTGACATAAAAGAGCAAGTCATCTGTCGGACAGAGCAGAGCTCTCAAAACCAGAACCAGGTAAAAAGCAAGTACCACCCCTGGCAGAACTGAGCACACGAACAACGAACAGATACCTCCTGAGCAGAGAAGGGATGCAGATCGCTGGCGGATGTGGCCTCCTTTGGCTGAGTATAAATCTCTGCATCCTTCCAACAGCTCCATAAGCTTGGCTTGGTTTCCTCCCTCCTCCAACGCCGGCCTTCTGGAGCCCAGGGCTGCGCGGCAAGGTTTGCTCCTTGGGAAACAGCATCCCTCAAACAGCCTTGAGATGGTGGAAGGCAGATGGCAGCACCGTACCCAGCACTGAGCAGACCACTTGGCTGGTGTCCAGCAGAGGCACCAGCTCCGAGGACGTGCCTTCAATCCGCTGCAGTGCTTGGCACTCAGGAGCCTCACTGCACAGGAAAAGGGAAAAGCGCAACAGACACTCTCACACCTGGGAAAGAAACTTACTCAAAATATTTTCCCATTGTATTTTCACTGGGGTTTGTGTCTGTTTGCTCCCAAAATTCATTTTACCAGCCTCTGTGCTGGACTAGGGTACATGGCCATGCCATCAGAAACAAACAAAAAAAGAAACAAAAATAGCTCATGGCAAAACAACACATCATTCAGTCAGTCAGCCAGTCAATGTGAGATGATGTGAGCTACCTAACAAATCTAAAAGAAACCGACTTCTGAAAACCAAGCGCAGTCTTCTGACTTGTTTGCTCTGGTCCAACTGCTTGCATTCCCTGTTTACCTGCAAGCTGAGAAGGGAAGAGACAGAAATGCCCAAAAGCCACTATGTTAAATTTATTGCCAGTTGAGAGGTGTTTGCACCCACCCTATCTGTGCATGAGCTTGAGAGAGAAACGTAACCAGCAGCAGGGAAAACCCAGGCAGTAAAGACCAGGCTGCCTCTTGCTAAAGTTCCCTTGACTCAGTACTGGTCCAAGTGCATTTTTTTTCTACAACATTTAGCAAATTAACCAAAACCAGCCTGATTTTTATGCCATTAATGTAAAATAACCAAGCATGGGACTCTGAGCCCCTCAATCTCAGGGCTGGCTGAACTCCCATCTGTAAATCCCACACATTAGTTATATTATCTTTATTTCCTTCATGAGGAAAATAAAAAAAAAGATTAAATGGAATCAGTCTGAGCTGAAGATAGGCCTCTCCCCATCTCTGGCACAGACTGGCATCTCAGGAAGAGCAGCAGAAAGTAGATACAATGGCAGCAGGCCTGGTGTGCAGCAGAGCTTCATCAGGCAGGGGCAGCACCAGAAGCAAAGGAAGGCCGTTGTGGCACAGGAAAGCTTTTCCCAGTGTCAAGAGAGTCAGCGGGGAGAGCTTTCCACAGCTTGTCCTTTGCTTTTCTTTGCACAACATAAGAAACTCCCCTTTACAGTCATAACTCCTTGGGCTACAAATCATTTGGCACTGCTCCTTTCAGTTAAGCACGTGTACGGATAATACCCCACTCGAAAATCACACAACCCCTAACAGAGAAGTTAAACCTGCTTACCTGGGGAGGAATAAGACTCTTATTTTAGTAACAGTGGAATCACACAAGGAAACAGTCACCGTTAAGCACCAGCAGACCATGTGTCAGCATGACCAAGTCACTTCCTGCGGGAGAGGTGCATACTTTTAGCTCAAGATTCTGAAAACGCACAAGAGACTCATGATGAAATCAACCTTGAGCTGCACAAGATGTGGAACAAATGTGACTTTAATGATCTCTTCTACTGCCATGCTTCTGGACAACGTGGAGCTTCTGAGGATGCTCTCAAGTCCCAGGTACAAGAACCAGCACCTCCGCTTGGTCCTGAACACTGGATAACCTGCCTCCTACTGTGCAGTGAAGGAAGGTGATTGGGATTTTTTATACCAGCACTTTGTTTCTTATCCACAAAGTTAAAAAATAAATCGGTTGAATTCTCTTACAAGCAAGAGAAATTTGGCCCTCACTTCTGTTGTGCCTGCTATCAATTGTGCCTGTTTAGCACTTCTTACAACTCTTGAAACATTTTTTTTAGACCTTTCAGTGATGTGACAAACTTGAAACAGGACATCCATGATCACTGGAGGAACTGGAAAAACACCACACGCATGCAGGAAAAAAGAACCAATACAGGGATACTAAGCAAAGAAGCTTCTTGCTTCCTGAAAGTTAGTATCGGGTCACTGTACAGATTTTACTGGCACTGGTCTCCTGTGAAGTGATGACTGAGTCTAAATTGGCGTAGGAAGGGGACGTGTTCTGACTCTCCCAGGTTAAGGCACGTAACAGAAAAAGATGCATTAAGAACCTTCCTGCATATCAAAATACAGTACATGGTAGGGGCGGCTATTGCTCTGTCCCTGTTCAATGCACTGATTTGATCCAATTAACAAGTGACCGTGGCGGGCTGCTGTGGATGAAAGCATCCCCCATCACGCTGCCGTGAAGAAAAGCTGTAATGATTCCTCGTGTCAGACCGCGGGCACAGGAGAGTGGGACCTCGGGCCAACAGTCAGGCTGGGAAGTGGAGTCCCCAGATCCACGTCCTGTGTCAGGGATCCCACAAAGCAACCTACGCAGCAGCTGGCCAGAACAGAGTAGCGCTCAAGTCACACCAGTCTTGGGCCCTCCGCAAGAAGGCAGTGACACCCTCCCCTGCCCATTTTGCACAACCCAAGGGCACGAGTAAGTGTCCATACACACACTGACCTGGGCAGGCCAGAGAGGTGCCAGGCGGGACTGTTACGAGACGGGTTGCCTACTCACTGGAATTGAGACAGGGACTCGAGAACTTCACTTGCACTTCATTCAGCAAGGCTCTCGCTAGTAAGACGGGAAAGAGTGCTGCCGAGGCAGGGTGGATAGGAACAAATGCTCTGAGCACAGCTTACAGAACTTTCCAGGAGCAGAAAGCTTCCCTTGCTCCCTTCCCAGCAAAACTGCATGATTTCATAGCACAGTACACTGCTGGTCAGGAGAGTATTTAATTTTTTTCCTCATCCTCTCACCTCCAAAAATTGTTTTGATTCCAGCATTAGTTTAATACTGATCCAGGCTCCCATGTTTCAAAGGCTGGATAGCTCTACAGTGCCCTAACAGGAACACTGAGTTCAAAAGACACAAAGATACATTAAAAAAAATGACCCACCCACTGGCACCACCGCAAAGAAACCCAACAACAGCCACCCAGCACCACGCAGAGAATACCTTGAGTCCAATTTGGATTTTAAACCAGTCCTAAGGAGACCTACTTTTACTACCCACAGTTAAAGATTTTTGAGAAAATGATCTCATTGCTGCGAATTAATAATAGATCTATGCAGATTGATATTCCCAGGAGATACAGGGAGAAATATTTAAAAAATGATACTCCTGGCAAATGAGAAACTAATGGACTGTGTTTTCCTGAAGGGATGGGAGGTGCTTTCATGTTATTTCACTCTGAAGACTACATGAGACCTGCCTAACCGGTAACTTGCAGGCAGCACCATTTCCAGCTCAATGGAAACATCTTGAAACTTTCACAGACAATGCAGAGGCGACTGTTAAGTCATCACAAACCGAAGCTGAAGCGCGCTGAGTGATCGTGACACTGCAGCGGAACGCAACTCTTGTTTGCGATTTACCTGAAAAGCAAGAGTTCTGCAACATTTCAACCAGGAGTTTCCTTGTAACTGTGGCAGGAACTGCATGGATTCACACTGGAACCAAAGCCCCTGTCAACAAGGAACACTGGGTTTTTTCAAAGCTAACCTGTATTGGTATCTGAGGTTCACCAAGGCTGAGTATCAAGTCCTGTGCTTGGGTCACTACAACTTTGCAACGCTGAAGGCTTGGGGCAGGGTGGCTGGAAAACTGCCTGGCTGAAAAGGACCTGGGGGTGTCGGTCAACAGCTGGCTGAACATGAGCCAGCAGTGTGCCCAGGCAGCCAATAATGCCAACAGCACCCTGGCCTGTAGCAGGAAGCGTAGCCAGCAGGACTGGGGACATGATCCTCCCCCTGTACTGGGCATGGGTGAGGCTGCCCTTTGAATGTTGTGTTCAGTTTTGGGCCCCTCACTACAAAAACAACATTTGAGGTGCTGGGGTGTGTCCAGAGAAGGGCAACAAAGATGGAGGAGGGCCTGGAGCACAAGTCACCATCCCCAGAGGTATTTAAAAGATGTGTATGTGCTTACAGACCTAGTTCAGTGGTGGACTTGGCAGTGTTAGGTTAATGTTTGGACTCAGTGATCTTAAAGGTCTTTTTCAACCTAAATGATTCTACAGTTCTATTTCATGAAAAATATTTTACTTTCAAACTCCTTTTAAGAGTTTCAACAACCCTATCAGAAGAAAGATTGCACTGCTGGTGACATCCTTGAAGCCACTCAAGGTAACTCACATTATTTGCTAATATTTGCAAGTCGAACTCATGCCATCACCTGCATCTGCCGAACCGCGCGTACCAGGAAATTAATTCTTAAATGGTTTAGAAATCAAAGAAATCAAAACAAATTTGCATTATTTAACATTTATTGATACAAAAGAACAAATAACTTGTAACAGAACATGTATTTACAATTTACATCAGAGAAATCTGTTTCAAAACCAGTGAAACAACGCACCCCTAAAACTGGGGTGCATTTCCAGTCAGATGGTAGTTACAGTGTTCTCTAGAATTCCTTTAGATGAGACAATCTTCAGTTTGTAGACAAAGTCATGGGGAAGAGGTCTCCAACAATGTACTTACTGCTTTTGGTCTAAATCATAAAAAAAATAGAAATTAGTTCAAATTAACACTGTTCCAAATGCTGGTGCCACTGTATTAGGGCAGTAAAGTAGAACAACTACAAACTACTCATAGCAGCAAGGGCATTAGGGCATTCGCCTACTTCAGCAGCAAATCAATACAAACATTAGTATCCTTTCAATTATGCTCAAAAATGCGCATTAGTCTAATTTAATTTAGCTAACAGTGGTCTCTGACAAACATGTTCCTCTGTGTAGTTTGGAGTTGTCAAAGCCACACCTGGTTGTGACACCAACACTTCCTCTGCATTTATTTCCCTATGCTGTCTCTAACATGAGATGCATGTTAGATGTGCAGGACTAAGAGGGCTCAGCAATTAACGTGCGTGTGAGTTTCAAACCATTGAAATTCACTTAAGCTTGCGTTTAGACAAACAGTCTGCTACCTATGACTTGCAGTCCCAAAAAGTCCAAGAATTAAAACAGCTGCCAACAGAGGATAGCATCTGATGTAACTCACCACATCAAGTGACAGCTGCCTATGATTCCAGATGTAGAGCTGCATGGAAAAAGCTGCCACCTGATAGGCTGGACTGCACAAGATGCCAAATTTTCAAGCTGGTTTAAAGCCCAAATACAGAATAAAGACTGCTGTTAAAACTTGCAAGTGAAAGTAACAGCCCACTACTAAAATTTCTTATACTAAAAGGCTTTAGGTGTATATGCAGAAAATTGTTAGCTAATTCCCTGAGAACTCATCAGTGGACTTCTCATCAAACCCAGGTACATGTCTTCCTTAGATGGACACCTCGGAGCAAAGACCAGAAAAACCAACTATTACAATGTGGTACACACATTTAATCTGTGGCCGCTCACAGTGGCCAAGCTCTCCGCACACCCCACGCTCCATGGCTGGCATATCCACAGCCTGCTGCGTGACATGGAAAAGGCCCTCTGCCTGAGGAGTACAGCATAAGGGTCCTCCCAACACGAGTATGAAGTGAACTTGCAGAAACAGCTTCCATAGCACAGGACTATGCCATTTCACAGAATGGCTGAAGGGACCTCTAGAAGTCATCTAGTCCAGGCGTCCTGCTCAAGCAGGACCACCCAGAGCTGACTAGAGTCAGATAAGCTCCCATTCCAGGCATACCAGCTTTTCTCTCCTGATCTCTTCTGAACCCACAGACCACAGAGATAAGAACGAGGATACCAAGTGTGTACACAAACACTCTAATGTACTTTGCAAACACTCGCACCCAGGGGCAGTACATAGGGTACAATGGAGATGGCAGAACTGTATGGGCAGAGCTGCTCCACATGGAAGGGTACATCAAATGAGCTCACTTGGGTCTCTTATGGCAATGTATGAAGGTGATTCTGAAGGGCCACCCAGCTCTTCCAGCTTCTTCAGGCCAGGCCCCTCAGCACAGAAACATCAAAAACCAAGATGATGTTTTTCTCCTCGCATTCACCAGCAAAGTCAGGCAGCAACAAGGTGTGAGAGGATGTATGGGCCCACATCGCTATCTGCGGCAGCGGGCACGCACTGCCATGTGCACATGCCTCTGTGCCAAAACCAGCTGGTGCCAAACGGCATTCCCACTGGCAAGAGGAATGAAGATATAAGAGTAGGTGAATGCCTGGACTAGCCTGCCAATACGCCATCAGGGTATGGCGTGGTGCCTAAGCGATGGCGGAGCCATGGCAAGAATATGCCAAGACAAGGGAAGCGCTAATTCAGCACGCTGGTGACTGTGAGAGGAGCACAATGCCACGATGCTCTGGGGTGAGTCTGGCCGGGGAGAACAGTGCTGGGACAGAATCTTCTGGCACCACAGAGCCAGCCTCAACAGATGGATGAGGCTGCAGGACAACCATGCAGGCCTGAAGCAGTCTCCTCTGTTCTTCATCTGCAGTCTGGAATTCTGCAGATGATGATGGTAACAAATGCCTTGCCAGTGACATCCTACACCAACCAACCTTGGGATTAAAACTAATGAAACTTTTTGAAAGAATGGAAGCCTAAGGAAGCTTTGCATCAATTCTCTGAGTGAGAAAACTGGAAACTTTGCCAGGGCCTGTACAAAGCTTAAAGGAGAGGCAGCAAAGGAATCTTTGGGCACAAAACACCTCAGAAATAATTAAAATACCTGGAACTGAGTTAGGAAAGTGATACAATCCTTGCAAGTGGCACAAAGACAAAAAAAGAAACCTTTGGGAAGGGAAGTGCATCCAAGAAAGGCAAGAAATTAGTTTAGGCAGCAAGACAAAAAATGAGGGAGCAGATTGAAACTCGATACAGCAGCTGAGCTGCAATAGCGGCAGGTGAAGCCTCTTCCTGCAGCCTGCTCCAAGGGGAAGAGGAAAAAAATACCCAAAGAAGAGACCAAAGCACACCGTTCCCAGATACTTCAAGGAGACGACTGCCAACTTGCATAGCAGGACACAGGGCATCACACTGACAGCATGTGCACATGGATTTTCATGTAGAAAAGGAAATTACTGCCAACACTTTTTTAATACATGTGGAAGCCCCTTCTTTGTAATTTCTGAAATAATTCACATTACAGGTAAGTGTGCACACACACACACATGAAAGGACATTTGAGCAAAGTCTTAGCCCATGCATGTATCCAATTAATTAAGAGAAGCTTCGTACTTCATCAGCATCACAGTTCCTTGGAAATGGACAAGGAGAGGTGCAGGAGGACTGGGGAATGCACTTCATTTGCAACCTTCAGCATCTCACCAGATATGAGATTTGCAAGCTTAAAACATCCTTCAGAAAGGGAGCTAAATTATTTTCAGTAAAAACAATATTACTATTATAGCTTTTTTCCCCATCAAGAAACACAAGTATGTCATGCAGCGTGGGTGCAGGATGTAAGCGACAGAAGCCATTTCCTGACAAGGTAATGATTTCTGTGAACTTACCTGGGGTTAGCAACTGAACAAAATGAAGCTATTCTAAATTCTGGTAAGATAATTAACTCAATGTAATTTGTTTAAAAGATTAAACAGGATGCAAAGGCAGACTCAGTATGCCACAAAATGAAGAGGCAAATAAAGGAAACAGTTACCTTGTCTTTACAACACAGCAGAGCTTTTTCGCTAGCTGAAATACTGCTCGAGTCTGGCAGCTGCGTCCTAATTTATTCCTGCAGCGACCTCTGTGCTTTACCTATGAATTACCTTAAGAGTGCACAGTAAAGCTTAGCTGCTCAACAGTCAGATGTCTGCTTTACTAATACGAACAAAATCAGCCATAATAAAAGTCAGAGAGCATTTGCTGGATGCAAAAAGGCCTCTGCAATTATCACTTAATTGTCCTTCATGGGCCAATACTGGGAGTCTCATACTTTCCCATTAAGGTTGATCCCTCCTTCAGCACTTTTTCTTAACTGGCTACTTAATTAGTCTTCCTTCCTGGGCTTAATTGTAAATTTGTTTTGATTAATTAGCCTCAGAGCTGACTTGGCACTAACTGAAATATGGGAGAAGTGCTTAGTTTCTTCAGCATATAGGCTACTGCATCCTAGGGGAGCCCCCCCTTTGTCAGCAATAAAATTCAAGTTCAGATTGTGTTTGGGAAAAAAGAATTCTCCATAATTAACTTTCATTTCTTGTAATTGTCCCATCTGTACTATAGCACAAAAGTGATGATAACAAAGAAAGAACAAAGTTCAGGCCTCTTGAATGTGATATGTAATCCACTGAACATTAGCTGAATCCTGCAGTTTTAGATAAGGTGACTTAATGCTCTTAAATGCAAGTGATCGTAGCACTACTGGAATCCCAAACAAAGAGTGGAGGTTACCAGCACAGACAGCTGTGTTCTAATGGCACCAGCACCAGAGAGGCTTCCCTTACCAATCAGAAGAGTCATGCTTTGCTCTTCCAAGTTACTGAATTTCACTGAAAACCCTTTGCACAACCTAGACAAGCCAGTCCGCAACACCTTTGGACACTGCCATAGCTCATCATTATGTTTAAACCTCTCATATCACTCCTTTCCTCTCCCTCTTTGTCACGTTGATTCCAGAAGATGCTCACACAGAGTTACCACACCTGGCATCTTGATCAATTCTCACTTCAGCTACTGTTACTGAAAACACAGGAAAAGACAACTTCAAACACCATGACTATGAAAAGATGTAATAAGCTAAATAAAATACTGTCTGTTAACTACTACTGTACCCATTTAATAAACATTCCAAATACTGAGAGTACTGCAATTCTTCAGGTTTCAAATTTAAAAGTTGTTACCTATTGAGTTGCAATAACCTTACTTGCGACGTTAATAAATTTGTTCTTCTTTGCGTCTGAACTGAACAGTCTGACTGATAGTAAAGATTTTGCTTCTTTCATCTCCTTGTTTCAATTATTGCCCCTCTCGTGCTCCAAACAAGAGACTGCAGAAGCACGAAGTGAATTTGGTTATCCAACCTTTTTGTGTGCACCTTTTCTTGGGCACAGGAGTTTAAATGAGGCACACTAGAACGAGAGCTTTGTGAGTGGGCTTAAGAACACAGAGCAGCTCTGCAGATACTCCTTTTAATGCATTCGTTCAATAATAATAATCTGCAGCCAACTGTTTTGACTGATGAACTGTTAACTATTTTATCTTAGAACTGGACCTCAGGAATCACTTGGTTGCTATATCCTAAATGAAGCACTGCCACACCACCTGAGAAACGTTCGGCTTCGAGATCTCTTCTGACTACGTTTGTGAACATCCATGAAGCAATGGGATATTCTGAAGAGGAAACGTACCAGCTTGGAAAGACAAAGATATTCAGTTACAACAGCTGTCAATGCTATTAAAGAGGCATGTTCCATACTCTGTAGTTAGATGTATTATCTGCAGTCAATCACCCCTTAAAGTAAATCCCGTATTACAAAAGGCATCAAACAACAGAGTCTAAACATTAGTAAAAACGTACGGAATATTCCTTCACGCCAAAATGCTTTTTCAGCCATTATGAGATGAGGAAATGGCTCTTTAGGTTTATTGTATTCCCCAAATGTTAATTTAAAATCATTCGCAGATAACCAATTCAGCTGTGTACTTGAAAAATTGAAGAAACTGTGTATGTGCGTCGACAGCTTGTTTTATTGGTGCTGTTTATTTTTCTGTAATTACTCAGTTCATATTCTCCTATTTTATGTTTACAAAGTTGTATAAATATGGATGTGCACACATATCTGACAGTTTCGCAACCGTTCTTCTGCCACTTCAAACTGCAGAAAAGCTTTGTTAAGTGAAACAGGAACAGCTTTCTAACTGAATGAAACTACAAAAAGACAGATTTTTCAAAATAACCAACTAACCCTTATTTTTACTTTTTTTTTTTTTTAAAAAGGGAGCCAAAGCCTTCAAAAATCTGAGTTTTTGTTGTGGTGGGACACTGTCAGTTCAGCTCCTTGAAACAAGCCTCTAGCTGTTACCACAATATCTACTATAAAACACATGTATGTACTAACATGGAGCTGATGACTCAGCTTTTGTTTCCAGCTCTCTCAATTATGTTGACAGAAAGCAAGGAAATCATATAGCAAACCAGTGATACCCTCCGGGAACAGCACGTGTTCCACACAGGCAACAGAAAAGGCCACGTCTCATCTCTTTCACGCCAACCATCCCAACTTCACAGCAGGTAACACTGGCTAACCAACTCTGGCCGAGCTTACCACAAAGCCAACCCAAAGCTCTACTACTATTAGATATATTCTGTACTCTAGCATTAAGCAAAACTTTGTGCTACCTCAGCTGAATACATATGCCATTACAGTGTATGAAATAATGCTCTGTACAGGCTATTACTCAAGCATTTTATCACATCTAAATAATTTTGTCACCTATCTAACTGAAACCATCACAGCCAGTGGAAGTTACAATTACTCAACAGAGTAGACAATGCGTTGATGAGAAGAATCACACATCTACAGGAAGAACAACGCTAACTTCTCACATCACAGATCTCTCTGCAATATCCCTTTTGGTAAAGGAAAAACAATCAGACCACCAAAGGTTACCCAGGATTACCAGTAGCCTGATGTATACAAAAATGTTGGAAGCAGGAACAAAAGCAAGACTAAGTAGAGGTAAAACATCAGCTGTTTCTTCTAACAACTGACTCACTTGCCACACTGCACAATTTGGCACCCACAGCAGTCCTGGAACCTAGAACATTGTCTTGCACATCCTCACACTACATTCAAACAACACAGAGACAATTTTTTTACAAGTATCAAGTTGAAATTTAATATAAACAATGCCGATAAAAGTTGTCTGCAACCCAGACAAATGGTGAACATCCTCATTTAACTCAACTCCCTTTTTAAAATAAAAACCAAACAACTTTGAGCAAGTGTTGCAACAAGCACAACATGTATGCCAACAGAACGAGCCTAGCAAGGCACAGTGGCAAATGTTAATGGAAATGGGTTTACATCTCCTTGCAACAGAATTCAACTGAATTTATCTCTACCTGTAACACATTCTACTTCCTCCCTTTCAGAAACCAAACCCTACTGAACACAGATGGCAGCCGAGGACAAACCGCTGTGCCTGAAGCCCCATCTAGTGACAAACCGTGGAACTGTTGCTAAAATAAAGCAACATCTGATGAATCTCCACACTCGGTACAATTAATTTTGCTTCTTAAACAAGCAAACAAAAAACAAACCCAAACATTTTGAGATGCAGTCCTACTACAAAAAGTTCTCTGCAAACTATGCAGGACCATTGTTCCAAGAAACTGAATAGCCAGGAAGCAGCAAAACCATCAAGCCTAAAAAGTTACATACCTTATCAAATGCAACCCATTCTGTTGATACTCCCAGCCACAGAATTGGGAAAACACAAACAGGCATTCATGGCATGCTGACCTTCAACCTGCACTTGAACATCTGCCACTCCCCAGTCTGTGCCAGGAAAAGATCTGCTTAACATCCTGAAAGATGCATTTCTCATCATTTAACTCATGACCCAAAGGAAATCCACTGAAAACCTCGCTGTGGAGGAAGCCAGATACAAGGGACATGTTTCACTTCTCATATCAACCAACCAAACTGGAACACATTGCTGGAAGGCAAACGGCTACACTGAGCTCGATCACAACATATCTACATGTTCCTTCAGGGCCATGAGCTCCATAGTCCATCCATACACCCTCACTAATCCCTTAAACTATCATTCTGCTACCCAATCCACAGGCCTGAAATGCAGATGAAAATTGGCAGGGTTCTGTCCATCTGAATTCCCTGACCTTTAACACAACTGAAAAGCAGTCTTGTTCTAACTTTCAGCTGGAGCCAACAAGCTGTTGGGCTCAGAGACTAATACACCCATGCCCTGGCCACCAGGAGAAATGCTTAAGTGAGGAGCAAAGGATCTTTGCTCTAATGCTAGCCCTGTACTCCTTTCCAATTGGCAAACTTCCAGACCTCTGCAGACCTTAGGAGTTGAAAGACTTACAAACTAAACATTTTAGTGGGTGGGATCCCCTCAAGCAGTGGAGACAGCATGTGTGCCCATCTGGTAGCTGGTATGGCTCCAACAGAGAAGGGACAGTATTTGAATCTTGCTGACCTTGAAGAGACCAACTCAAGCCCCAAATTTAGAAAAGCTGCCAACATCAAATTATTATCAGTTGTAACTGAGGTTTTTTTTTTAATTTCTAACTCTTAAACTGCTTAGGAAGGTGAAACTGGGAAAAAAGGAGGAAAAGAAGGTCCTCTTTGCAGTCAGAACTTTGACAATAAACAGTTCCTATCATGACAAAGAACTAAATGGCAATAGGCGTGGTTCCTCTGTTTCACCTTCTCAGAGTTAAGCATGACCTAGCCATCAATGCAAAGATGCAACGGAACTTCTATGTATTTCTGCTGTCAGTCCATATATGCGTTAATCACAGGAACTAGTGCTTGAAAGAGAATGAGTAAAAATATTATTGCAAATTCTCCAGACTAATGGGTCTTTCATAGACACGTGGTAATCTTGGTGTCCAAGCCCTTGTACAGACATGTATACTCTAGGATCTGGCATAAAGATCATGGCCAAGACTGTTTACAAGGTCAATGCTCAATCCTCAAGTCCTTAAAATTTATGACTCAAATTCAATTTTCCCCATCTCCTGCTCTTCTAGAATAGCAGTGACCACTGAGATAGCACCCTACCAGAACAGCTGTAGTTCATCCTTATCTTCAGCCAGAAGGAACCTTAAAGAGCTTGGGAGACAAATGCTATGTATACCATCTGCTGTCTAGACTTGGCTTCTGGAGCATACAGTATAATTACAGTTTTCCCAAAGGTCCTCATTATGATCCAAGAGCACAGCAAGCAAAACAAAAGGAGATATTAAAGTAATACATTAGGCAACGACCTATCACTGTTACACAAAATAAAGCTATCCACAATGTTCAGAGCTAATCAAGCCATAGCTTCCATACAAAGGACACAACCGATAAGCTCCTACTTAAGAGCTCCCATTTTATAATTTGAGTTTGAGGCACTAATCATACATCTGCTAGACAAGGAAGAAACGCCTCTCATTAACATATGAGATGAAGACTGAACCCCAGCACACAAGCATTCCAGCAGCCCATCTCCTAGACAACAATTACTGGAATGTGAGTAGCATGGTCCTACATTTAAATAGAGATTATTCTAAGCAGTTTGTAGCAGGCAGGCATCAAGACTACCAGATGTTAGCTGAAGATGTCAAAATTTTTTCAAGTGCCAAAAATCTTTAAGGAGATTAGGCACATAAATACAATTTGGAACAACTATGTGCTTTACCCACAAATTTTGTATGTATATCTTTCTGGTTTTGGATGACACAAGAATGGTAACTGATGCAGAGTGATGCCCTTCAGTTTGTCATTTCAATTTGACAGCAAACTACCAAGGTTCTTTTGGTTTTGTTCTTAACTCTTCTTACGTTGATTTCAGCTGTATTAATTTGTAATGTTAAGCTGGGCACACTCAAACACTGACTTCTTTTTCAAAAAATAAATTCAAAACATATAAAAGCTTGAAAAGTGTTGCAGCAAACTTTTCTGCAGAAAAGTTCTTCACCTGTCTCTTTTGAGTTGTGTGAAGAGGAGAACACAGTCTTCATTCAGAAGATTATGTATGTTATAGCTATTTCCTACAACAGAAAACAGAGAAATCTTTCATTAGAAGACCCTAGTGATTTTTTAAGTCCTGTCTTCAAACAAGTGTGTTTTTCTTTCATATATTTTAACAGAAGGCATATTAGACCTTAAGCTAGGATGCCACTCTTACAGGCACATCTTTGCATTCTGGAGAGGTAACAAGGAATACATTTATTTTAACCGGTAGTAAGAATAAAGCACATCCTTGGTGAGAAAATTTTTACTGAAAAGAATGTAACAGGCTTGAGCTCTCTGCTCTCAAAACCCTTAAAGCAAACTTCTAAGGTATCTGAATTTACTTCAATTAATTCCTGCAGAAAATCTCAATAAAAACCACACATAGAAAATTATCTGCAGATATTCACCTGGGCCACAAATACAGAAACATCTAAAAGGTACTGAATGTCAAGAATGAGCAACATCCTAACATTGATATACAGCCACACTTGAGGAATCACCCTCCACAACCACTGCACTGCCCATTCAGGGAAATAAAATACCAAAATTCTAGTGACTAGTGTCTTACCCACTACAGGACAGCCTCCCGTATCGAATTCCATCTCAGAAGGGCAAAATCAGAGGTATCTGAGTTCTTAACAATCCACATGATATCACAACCCATTCAACAAGACATTCTGCACCTTCTATATATCAAGTTCCAAGTAGAAACTATGGTGAACTGATCTGTATTTGTTTCCATAATTTTAGGTACGGTGATCAAAACAATTGTATTAACTTCACTATATTAAACTACCTGTGAATTTTCCCTGTTAGAGGTACAGACAGAAACAGAATACCAAGAGCAGAAATTCACTCTCAGAACTTGGTATTGTCAACAAAACTTTTGAAATCAACTCGCATACAAATGCTGCTTGTTTTACCGCTGCATTTAAAGGTTAGGGTCATCAACCCACATCCAGTATTGGATCACATTCCTTTTTTCATAACCCCATACTTTTCCTCTCTACTCAAACTTATCTCCTCCCATCATTCAGCTCAGTTTTGCCACCCAGCATGCTAATTCAGTCTCACTGATCTCCAACAAATTGGTTCTAAACACATGTACGTACCTGCTGGAACATAGAAGTAGTCCCCTGTAGTCAGAAAATATGATGTCTTATGTAAGGTAACAATAACTTTGCCACAGAAAACGTAGAAAGCCTTAATGAAACCAGAGTTCTAAGATTAGCAATGTTTCCTTTGCAAACGTTTAATAAAAGTTATGCAAGAAAACACAGTCTTTGTCTTGTGTACATGTTGTCACAAAGATCAAGAAACAGTAAGTTAGCAGAGCTGCAATCCCTTTTCCCCCGTCCTGCTGAGAAATAAGATGCACAACTTAAAAGGGGAAACAGGGGCTGGCTGTATTTATTTCATACCTCTATCACCCCTGCAAGACCCAGGCAGTAAGTGTACATGGACACATAGACTTAATGTGAAGCCAAGCAGGGCAACATGCATGCAAAGTATCTTTAAACAAGTGAAATCAGTTATAACGAAAAAGCCGACTGAAATGATTCCTTTTTTATGTTTCCTTTATTTATTTGCATTATAGGGGGGAAAAAAATCCCTTAAAGATCTGTCAGCTTTGTATGTTATTTCTAACCATTCTAAGCTGGACTTGGGACTACAAGGTGTCTTAAGTAAACCTGCAAATGACACCAAATTGGGAGGAGCTGTCGACTCTGTTAAGGGCGGAGAAGCCTTACAGACAGACCTGGACAGATTAGAGAGCTGGGCAATCACCAACAGCACTAAATTTTAACAAGTGCAAGTGCCAGATTCTGCACCTGCAGAGGGGTAACCCTGGCTACACATACAGCCTGGGGGATCAGACACTTGAGTGCAGCCACGCTGAGAAGGATTTGGGGGTCTTTGTTGACAGCAAGATAAACATGAGCCAGCAGTGTGCCCAGGCAGCCAGGAGGATCAACTGTGTCCTGGGGTGCATCAAGCATAGCACTGCCAGCTGGTCCAGGGAGGGGTCTGTCCCACTCACTGCACTAGTGCAGCCTCACCTTGAGTATTGGGTGCAGTTTTGGGTGTCACAGTACAAGAGGGACACAAAAATATTGGAGAGTGTCAAGAGAAGGGCAACGAGGATAGAGAAGGATCTGGAGGGGAAGCCTTATGAGGAGAGGCTTAAGTCCCTTGGTTTGTTCAGCCTGGAGAAAAGGAGACTGAGAGGAGACCTCATCGTGGTCTATGGCTTCCTGATGAGGGGGAGCGATGGGGCAGATGCCGATCTCCTCTCTTTGCTGACCAGTGAAGGAACCCAAAGGAATGTCATAGGGGAAGTTTAGGTTGGATGTTAGGAAAAAGTTCTTTACTGGGAGGGTGGTTGGCACTGGAACAGGCTCCCCAGGAAAGTGGTTACAGCTTGACTGAGTTCAGGAAGCATCTGGACAGTGCACTCGATCACACGCTCTGACTCATCTGGCCCTGTGTGGAGCCAGGAGCTGGATCTGATGATCCTTATGGGTCCCTTCCAGCTCAGGATATTCTATCATTCTATAATGCATTTTATAGAAATAAGAGAAAAGCATACTTACTATTGTATCCATGTGGACAAACTGGTGTCCCTTTTCTTTAAATGGTTTCAAAATCAATCTACCAGTGGCAAACGTAGGTGTATTCAAATTTTTATATATTTCTACCGATTCACTTTTGAAGAAGCAGGTGTAACTGCTTTCAGTATTAATGCATCCTACAAAAAAGTCCAGGAGATTAACATTAATGTTAACATATAATTAGTCTTGCTACTTGGTCAGTAATACTTACTAAATCATATGTATTCCGTATTGTTACAGTGCAGCACCCCCCAAGAGCTAGACTAGATATTTAACTGAAAAATCAGAACACTTCTTGCATTTTCCTCAGAATTTTCTCCAGAAAAGCAACAAATGTTTCAACAGCTGACCTCTTTAATGCCCAATGTGGCCTGAACAATTTTTTTTTCTTCTTATCAGCGTAAGTGCTTACTACATTAATCAGAAAGGTCCTTGGTCACATCCCTTCAACTCACCTAGAAGTACTTCCTCCTTTGTTTCTGGGTCCAGTACAATG
This sequence comes from Zapornia atra, assembly GCA_013400835.1. Lineage (NCBI taxonomy): Eukaryota > Metazoa > Chordata > Aves > Gruiformes > Rallidae > Zapornia > Zapornia atra. The sequence goes on from VZTU01022686.1 coordinate 167,714, forward strand.
GTTGGCTTAGAAGTATCAGCTAGGCTGTGATCCAAACTTGCAGGTATCTCTCTTACTGAGAAGACAATCCAAAAAACCCAATAAAACAACAAAAAAAGAAAAATAATTACTCTACATTTTAAAAATTTAACCACAACTTTTCCAGAATTTTAGTTTTCACACAAATTCTTAAATTTATTGACTAAACAGATCGAATATACTTTCTCCAAATAAAAGGAAACAATTAACAATTCTTAAGAAATGTAACTTTCATTGGAATTATTTCTGTGTGTAACAGATAGAAGTCCTAAAGAAGTTTCCAGAGTAATGCCAACTATTTATCCTACTGTTAATGACAGTATTTATCTGAAGACAGCTGCATTTTAAGAGACATGCTTTTCTAGCAACAGATGCTGAGAGGACATTAAGAGAGTATATAAAACACATGATGAAGCATGAAGAACAAGTTTTTTCCTTTTACCTACTGCTGATGGGCATCAGGAGACATAAGAGAGAAAGTGTTCAAAAGAATAAGCACGTGTTCAATTTTCTTTTTCTCAAGAAATACCATTACAGGAATCTCACTGTACGCTGTAAATCAGTGAACTATTTCTGTAAAAATGATTTTTCCAGAGAAGGAAATAGCCTAAGAGTTGATGACTACCTTACACTTTTCAAGTAGAAAAGAGCCACTGGAGAATGTTCACGACAGAATAAATATCCCAAAGCTCTCTTGGAGAACTCTCTTAAGCAGACAATTTTAGCTCCACAGTGCACAGGAAATTTCTTTAAATACAGTCAGAACAAGGATGTTACAGGCAACCTATAGCACTTTATAGGCACTCACGGCTGCTTAAATACTCTTATACCAAGACAATCATAGATAGGAAGAAAGTTACCGTGTTTGAAATAGCTTTCTTCCAACACAACCATCTCTCTATAAAAAGAAGCAGCAACAGGTGCAACTCTACAGCTATAACCACAGCATTTTTATCCTATCAATAAAATTCAGGATTTTGTCCTAGAAATTCTACTCAGCTGATGGTCCTTATATGCATCACTTAAAATTCAAGGATGCTAGCAAAAGATAATCTCTCAGGATGAATCTGCTAAAGAGGAAACCCATCATTTGTGGACAGTTTAAATGTGCCTAACCCAAGCAAGAATTCTTGTAAGATACAGTACCAACAGTCCCTACACCAGCTCACATTTACATGGACAGCAAAGGATTTATATTAAAACATAAACTGTACTTAAATCAAAGTTTGATATAGACCAGGATCCTGTCTCCCATCAGTGGGCAGGATTACCCAAAGCAGGTACCTCTTCCATCCCCAAAACCACTGTATGTAATAGAGTAATGGCACTTCCAAGGAATATATCGAACCGCTAACAGGGGGCTCACACACTTTATTTAGAGCTGTTAACAATTGTTAAGTCTTCTGTGAATTTATCCAGTTCTCACCTTGAATTTAAATACTTAAATATTTTTATCCACAGCATTCTGGGACAGAGGGCACAAAGAAAGAAGAGCCACCTCATTTTGTCTGAAAAGCACAGCTCTTGTTATATCCCTTCCACACCTTCTAGTTTTTGTGTTTAGAAACAAACAGACCCCCAAAACAAGTAACAATTTGTTTCTATTCCCCTTCTACGTGTCACTCATTATTTTACAGGTCTTTCTCACACCCGTGCCGTGCTCTTTAGGACTGAGAAGCCTTCACCATGTAGTTTTTCTTGCACAGAAGTTCTTCCATGTTTTTGACAAACTTTCTTTGAACCTTCTCTAGTCCTTCCACTTTCATTTTGCGGTAAGGAACAAAATTTACATGCAACAACACTAGAAAATCAGAAATTTGTACCAACATTGACTATTTTTTTCCTTATTTCTCTAATGATTATTTCAGTCCTGATTTGTTTTAGAACTGTCAGGACCATATGGCATTTGTTTAATTTGTTCTGTAACTTCACATATAAATGTTTCAGTCTCAAGGAAAAGCTCTTGACAGTCCCCATAAAGAAAGGTTCTTCAGCATCAACACCATCTTCCACAGAGAGCATAGCAAAAATAATCTGGCTTTTGGACTTTGACTCTATCTCCCTTTCCTGAGCACTGCCTACACATTTATTATCTACTGACCACAGAGGATCTAGCAAGGCTTCCAGATCCTGTCTGTTTAAACACACGTTTACTGCCTGCTTTTAACCATTTTATGCGCTGTTCTCAAAGCCCTCTCCTCACCTACCTTGTTGTGTTTTTGTATGCAGCCTACAGGTCCTAAAAAGTCTATTGACACCATATGCTGCCTTTTCAGATGTGATATCACAGGTATCAGTAAAATGACCTGAAGTTTTTATACCTGTACTGTGCATTATGAAACTAAATAAATTATCAATCAATCAATAAGCAGGACAGAAGGACAGCTTACTTTCTTCACGCCCTGCTTTAAAGGTACCACAACACTTCTAGATCGTGTACATCTTCCCTTCTAATGTGTTGCAGTTTTGTGTAGCTCTGCTGCTTCTGTGGCTTTTGTAAGCCGCAGTTACAGCTCTCTGCAAGCCCCATATTTTGAAAACATTGGTCCATTCAAGGCCAAATTTAAGACTAAGCCTATCAGAGCTGGTCACAGCGCCTCTGTGAATCACATATAGGAGAAAAAAAACTGCTGGCAGGCGCACTTTGCCACAGGAGCGGGAGTGAGAAGATGTAACAAGCTGCACAGACTCCAAGGCCAGGCCCGCAGGAGGGGAAGGGGGAATAAAGAATGCAAAAAGAGTTTCCCCTGCAGCTCGTGGTGAAGACCATGGTGAAAATGGGTGTCCCCCCGAAGCCCATGGATGAGGACGGGGAGCAGAGAGACCTATGCCCTGTGAAGATTGATCCACAGCTCAGCAGGTTTGCCAGGGGACTTGTGACTTTGCGTGGGACCAGGCTGGGGGGTCTGGACCCAAATGTCAGCACCCTATGGAGGGGAGTCCTGCTGAGAGGCCTGTGGTGAGGAGATGACTCCCCGATAGAGAGGACTCACGCTGNGAAGGGAGCAAATCTCTGATGAAAGTCAAGAGCGTGAAGAGGCGAGGGGTGGGGGGGGAGCAAAAGTGATAATATCTGGGGAAGAGAAGCAGCTTGTGAGGGATCACCGGAACCCCACTGCCCATTCCCTGCCCCTCCCCGCACCATGTTGGGGGGGGAAGAAGGGAGTAAAATCGTGATGAGTTTTAAGTTTGCCAAGAAGGGAGGGGTAGGGGGAAAATGCTTTAAGACCTGGCCACTTCTTATCTCGTTCCAGTTCACTGGGTGTATTAGTTGTAGTAGTAATACATCACTTTTTCTTTCCTTTATTCTGTGCTGAGTCTGTTTTGCCCATTGCACTAATTGGAGTGTGTTCCCTCTGTCCTTATCTCAAGTCCTAAGCCTCCCAGTATCTATTTTCTCCCCTTTTCAGCTGAAGGGGGGAGTGAGCGAGCGACTTGGTGTGTATTTGGCCTCTAACTAGGGCCAAAACCACCACAAATGCTAAGTTAGTTTTTACAAAACTCTACAGCATTGCTATAAAATAAATACAGTTTTTTCCACATCAGATCAGATAAACACATTTCATTATGAAATTATTTTCACCCAGAGAAAGCATCAATTTTTTACAGGAGAAAAAATTTACAGTATTTGATACAGATGTCTTTTTTTTTTTATAAGTATCAGAAAAAAAAAAGTCTGTGTTCATACCCATTTCATCTCTTTTCTGCCTGGTACTCTGCTTCCTCCGTTGAATCTTCCTGTGAGGTTTTGTTTCTGGACACACTATTCCACTAACCACAAGTCCTCCTGAAGCAAAATAAAGTTCACTAAATCATAATAATTTTACAAGATTACAGGCTTGCACAACCAACAAGCAAGCCAGTTAAAAATATACGTCACTGATGCTGAACTTTTCCAGATAACTTTAGAAAACCAGAACAAACCAAAAAGCTTTTCAACATCAAGCGTTTTGGCATGCAGTACAACTTGAGACTTTTTGCGAGAGAGAAAAAAAAAATCTATTTTGGTCAAAGAACATTTCAGAAAGCCATGATATGGAGTCAATTTTTAAGACAAAGTATAAATTTTAGGGACACAAATAAAATATTATTTTCAAGTGAATTAATTCATTGGGAAAGAACCAAAGTAAGCAGAATTAAAAGAAACATAATCCCTGAGAACAAGATATATTCCATCATTTGGAGAATTTAACACTGAGACTGGATAAAATACAGCATCTGCTCTAGAGAACAATCACCGCAGAGAGGAATGCTTTGATGAATGATCCAGTAGACTTCCCTAGCAGTGTTCAAGGCCAGGCTGGATGGGTCTTTGAGCACCCTGGTCTAGCAGAGGGTGTCCCTGCCCATGGCAGGGGCACTGGAACTAGATGACCTTTAAGGTCCCTTCCAACCCAAAACAGTCTGTGATTCTATGATTGTCTCTTCTTCTAGTATTGTATAAAAAGACAGGGATCTCCGGAGAGAGTTCAATGACAGGTTACGAAGATGATTAAAAGACTGGAGAATCTCCCCTGTAAGGAAAGGCTGAATGAACTGAGGCTGTTCAGCCTTGAGAAAAGATGACTGAGAGGGGATCTGATTAGAGTTTATAAGTATCTGAAGTGTGGGACATGGGGACATGGCCAACTTCTTTTCAGTGGTCTGTGGAGACAGGACAAGGGGCAATGGCCTCAAGTAGAAGCACAGGAAGTTCCGCACCAACACACAGAAGAACTTTTTCACAGTGAGGGTGACAGAGCCCTGGGACCAGCTGCCCAGGGGGGTTGTGGAGTCTCCTTCTCTGGAGATATTCAAGATCCATCTGGATGCCGACCTGTGTGACCTGTTCCAGGGAACCTGCTTTGGCAGGGGCTTGGACTCATTGATCTCTCGAGGTCCCTTCCAACTCCTACAATTCTGTGAATATGTGATTCTATGTGATTCTGTATAGAAACTTTGATGTAATAAATGCACTAGTACAGAGAAACTGTTTTGTTCTTCCCTAAACAGTCATGGCAAGGGTACTGACGCTGATACTATTTCTAGATGACATAGGAATATCAGGAGAGAAAAAGACTACATGGAAAGATGACAACAGCTGGAGACCAAAAATAATCTACTTTTCTTAAAAAATTACCAAACAGTTAGCATCTCAAAGCTTTTATGGCACAAGATCAACACAGAGTTTTCTCTTTACTGCTGTATCAGTAGCAAGAAAATACGTATTTTGGAACTAATACCTGAAGAGCTCATTGTATAGTTGGCGCGCTCGCCTCGCCAATATTCCAAAGGTCTCAATCGTATCCTTTTTGTCCGACGAACATTAGGTGTGTTGGATGGCATTACTAATATAAAGGATGAAATAATTCACATAAAGTGTTTGAAAGGAAAATTCAGAAATTGAAAACATTAAATAACCTTTCCTGTCATTCTGTGTTAGGAGGGTCAGCACTTGCCAGCTGATATTTATAACACATTGCTCTCATGGCAGGAAAAGGGAACCAAGTTTTGCCAAAAGCCTTCATTTTCATACATCAATATTTCACTCTCCTTTCTCTTAACTAGTCACTGTGATGACTTTATGTTAGATTTCATTCTATGTATCGTAGTGAATCACTGAAATCTGGATATTAGGGGCTCAAGCACAAGGAACAGGTGACATGCTACAACTGTGAAGACAAAGCTCTCGATGAAGACTAAGAACCTTAACTAAATCTGAGGGATTGCATTTAGCAACAGTGAAAATGCACTGTGTCAGTTATGGAAAAGGGAGAGTAAGAGACACTGCATAAGCAGCACTTCTCTTGCAGATTCTTATGCCCCATCTCCAAGGTCCAGAAGAGCAGCAGTTTAGCCAACAGAAACACTGCATATTTCCAAGACTTCTCAGGTATTAATCTTCAGGCTTACTCATTACATAGTCTCAATGTTCAATTTTTCTGAGCAGCCATATATGAATACAGTAAGGTTTGATATTTCAGTGTTTGTGAGAAAGAATTAAAGCACCTTAAGATTTGAGAGCAAATTAATCAAGAATATTTAAATGCTAAAAATAAAAATGGTAAAAAAAACTTGCTGAAAGTTTTTGAAGGCAGACAACTGGACTGTTGCACATAAAATAATAATGAAGGGAATTTTTAAAAAACAAAAACCCAATAAAACACAGACTAGCGTGGGACTACAATTGACTGCATGACCATTTTTCCACCCTATCTTGACTCAGACCACCACAGAAGGCAAGTTATTTGTACCCTCAGTTACACTGTGTAAACCTAATTCACACTCTCACTGTTCTCACTAAACTGTAATCAGTGTCTGGACTCAGATGAAAAATGGAAATGTGACAGAAAGATAATTGTTGAATACAGTAATAAAAAAGAAATACCACAAGTTTTTAAAAGTAACTTAAAAGTTAGAGCAGCATTATAGAACCCTAAAGAACTAACAAGCCTTATCTGTAAATACTTATTAACACATGAACTCATTTCTTGGTGTATTCCTGTGTTTCCTTCAGCCAAGTTTCCATCAAGTTTAAAATACATTTGTACTTATGCACTTACATCAAGATATTTTTTAATTATCTTACCTATTTTATGCCTTGCTAGGTTGTCTGACAACAGATTTTTTAGGTGACAATTCAAGTCTTCGGAACTATCTGAAAATACATTCAAAAACCACCACTTATAGCCATTGACTACTCTGGGCTTCTGTTCGATATACCCACTAGAAGCAACCAAAGGCAATACAAACAGAAGTCCCATTGTTAGCATTCCCACAAACTTTTTTCTTTAAACATATATGAAACTCAATGTAGATAAAACAATATATCTAACTAGTTTTTAAACAGCCTAAGCATGAAAATTACATGAAAACTATACTTGCAAGTAAATATTCCTGGGACCCAACCCTCCAACAAACCAAACATCGGCAAATTAGAACTACACATACAATTTTATTAATCAAAGTGCAAGGTCGTTCAGCTTTACACCACCCAAGCCTAACTTCAGAACAAATTTCTTAGCAGAATACACACAAAACTAGGTCTCTGGAGAAAGCACTGCATGAAGTAGTAACATTTACCACTCACTCTAAAACACTAATGAAAGACTTCCTATCCCCAGGGAAGCTTAAAAGAAAACCTTTCAGGCCAACAGGTCACAATTCCATAGAAAGCTGTTCAGTTGGTCTAGGGTGACTTAAAAGTGATAGTATTTAGCTGTATCCCATGGTAACACACCTAACTGCTACAAACTGAGCCTAAAAATTTGTTTGAAGTATTTTGGCAGGATAAGTTTATCCTGCTAGATTTGATGCCAACCATGTAGTGCTTGTCCTTCCAAAGCTCAAACAATGTAAAGCAGCATACTCTACCGTGCACTTGGGCAGAGATCTGACTACAGCAAATATCTGCATTTCTTATTCTGGACAAGCAGAATGCAACAGAAATTGCTATACCATCAACTAGAGCTTAAAAGAAGCTTATACATAAAAAGACCAACTTTAAACATTACCTGAAGACATATTATCCTCTTCACAAGACTCACTTCTGAAAGGAGATTTGTCACAATGTTCTAGAACAGGTCCACTTCAAAGGACAAAAACAAAAAAACACCACCTGCATTAATACATTAAATGTCAAGGAATATTACAGCACTATCAGGAATAGCTAATTTAAGGTTTTTTTCAGACCATACAGGGCAGGGGTTTTTTTGCTTCTAAACGTCTGTCCATACTACTTAAGACTCTAAAGCAAATGGCTGCTAGTCAGGAATGTCAGGTCTGAAATTCATCAATTACTCCTCAACTCTGTCATGAGGCAGGCAAACTAGTATTCACACCTTCTATCCAAATGGATTTTGTAGAAATCTTGTTATTTTTTTTTCCCCCTCCCTTCCAGAAGAAACAAACTTTCTCCTCTCCTCTGTAGCATTTACCTTTCAAACAATTTTGCACAGACCATTATTACAAAGTGCTTTAAAGAAATGTTTTGTATGTGGTAAGGAAAGGACAGTAAAATAGTTTGGAACCGTAATATGTATTCTATTGTAAAATGTCCCCCATACAATGACAGTAATTAACACGTATCTAACTCCAGTGGTGATTCTTTAGCAGTCAGATCGCTTATAACAGAACTTCTCTTACAGCCTTAGCACTAACACCCCCAACCTTCCCTCCTTCCCCCATCTGTGGCTGTGCTTCACTGCTTTTACTGTGCCAGTGAAGTTCAGCTGTAGTACACATGAACTCCAAAATACGCATTTCAATGCTAGATTAGCAAGCCTATACTATAAATTCATACAATTAAGTCTGCAGTAGGCTACCTTGTAATAAAAAAAAAAAAATGTTTTCAGTAGCATTACAACATACAAAATTAGTAAATTCAGTCTGTCACTCCTGTTTGCTTTGTTATTAAATTCCATCCTGTGAAGGAGTAGATACGTGCATATCATCATGCACAAACAAGAGTTTGGATTGTACATATGGTTCTATACCCTACTTAACAGCAACTTTATTAGTACAGCTGTTATTAGTTCTAGTAACACCAGGATTTCTGTTAAAAAAAAAATCCACACATCAACGTAGAAGCCTCAATGGAAAAAATCCCCAATTACTGTGACCCCTTATTCATGACAGGAAAAATAACTGTACTAGCACGGTACTTAAACATCTCAGGCATGAATCATGATCCCTTTACTACCAGGGTCTTTGCTAGTAGAACATAGAGCATAGAAGTAGTACCAAACAGCTGTTCTCAGTGGGGCAGAAGTGGGATTAAGTGCAAGTTTTACAGACAAGTCAGGAAATTACCTTTCACAACTCAGAGCCTTCTCAGCTGCAAAGGAATCTCTAGAAGAGGAAAAAAAATATTATTATTACGTTTACTATAGAGAGAATTTACTGAAAGGAACCCGTAGTCAACTCTGCGTACTGAACAGAACCATGGAAAAGACATTGCTTTAAAGAATTTAAAAAGTAATGCAAAGAACAGTGATTAAAATTCATTAGACTGGTTAACGAAACTTCTGATTGTGATTATCATTAGCAAAGCGACTTCCACAGAAACAAATATAGGTGAAGACTTAAAACACTCTATTTTATCAATTTATAAACAAAGTATGAAATCTGACAGTGAATTTTTTTTGACAGAATAAGGAATTGCATAGAATTGTATGTAAGTGCATAAAAAGCTTACTGTAGTCCACGTTGTGCGTTACGTTTTCTTTTGTTACTTTTAATTTTCACATCTGGTAACTTCTGGCTTTTTCTTGCCCTGTCCTGTACAGAAGAGCTGCCAGAATCCCTTTGAGACTCAGGGTTTGAGCAATCACCGTTACTGGTTCTGGGAGTAATCCTTTTGGGCTTCTCCCCTGAAAACTTGGCTGATGATCGTTTCTTTTCAGGATTCTTCACGCTGTCCATGAGGTGCTGCAGTGCTTCTACAGGAGGTTCTTTGCTTACAGCATCAAGTGCCTCCAACACGTGCGATACATTTTTAGGCTTTTCAGACTCGGCCAACTGCCGAATCACACAAGTCTGTCGCCGTTTCTGACGCGGGGGTGAAGTAAACACTTCGCTCAATTTTACAGGCTCTCTTTCAAGCTCTTCTTCACCAGGTTGGGTGTCAGAAGTCTCCTGTCTTTGTAACTGAGACTTTTTACTGCTACTTTTCTTGCCAGATTTTTTAAGCTCTTTCCTTGGACTTACTGCCAGTCTCTCAGCCACTGTATCTTTGGGAAGTTTCTGCTTAGCAGTTTGTTTCTTGTGAACTAAATGCGGAGAAGCTTTTGAAACTGACTGCAGACACTTGGAAGATTTAAGATTTTGTGGGGGGCACACAGTCTGCTCTTGCTGATGCCCAGCTGAGGGCACAGGTGAAACCTCACTTGGCATCACCTTTGTTGTCCTTTGTTCTGCATCAGATACTTTTGTTTCCAATCCAGAATGTGACATCACTTCTTGGGCTTCTAGCTTCTGGGTCGTGTTCTTTTTCTCATTTGCAGAGCCTTGCCTAAGTGCATCCTTTTTAGTCTTTCCTATAAATACAGAAAACACTTGTACATTACTATCTTCCCATTAAACCTGAAGATATAAGTTGACATCTCAATGCATAAAAATAAACCATGGAACACACACACACACACACACACACAAAAGTGCCACAAAACCAGATTTTCCCCTGATGGTTGAAAGGCAGCTTTGTCTGAAATGTGTATGGAAAAATTCAAACCGGAACTTTTGGTTTATTATCAAGCAGAAAAAAGGGCAGAAGTGTTCCACTCAACCTGCTTTACAGTTTTGAGTGCTTCTTACTACAAAACCCTTCCCAAATAATTCCTAAAAACCAATCCTTTCCAGCTCGAAGCACGTATTTTAACTTCCTCTCTGCAGAGACAGGAACAAAAGCTTGTGGGTACCTACCTTCTCTGTCTGCTCTTAAGGCAACACTGACTTAATTTGTAATGTCCTAGCAAGAAGGGCTGGGGGGACAGGGAGGGAAAATGTGAAGACATTCTGTCTCTCTGCTTTATATACAATCCCACCTAATTGCACAAATTAAATATTAATTAGGGATCCATTGATGTCTCATCTGCTTTATCCTTGTTTCCCAATAAACCACTACAAAAAAATCCAGCAATATAACCTGGAAGCAGTTAGAAGACCTGTTAAATAACTTACTCGTATGAGTACTGCTTTGCCTTTGAGACTTCAGAACCTTCCTTTCACTGTTGGAGAGTGGATCTGATTTTGATGCTCCTAAGTCATGTACTCTGACATCCAAATCATCTATTTTCTGTTTAGTAAGTGCTTCCACCTGTACTTTTCTGTTCTTGCCTTTCTTACTCTCCGTCTTGTCCCTTTCAGAGGGCTGAGATTTAGAAACAGGAGTTGCACAGCCATCTTTTTTTTGTTTTTTCTTCTTAGAGGATATTGAAAACCAAGAAGGAGAAGATGCGCCATGTGATTCGTCAATTAAAAATTCACATTCGTTTTCTGATTCTGCATCTTGATCTTTCAGAGGTGGTGGTGATGGTGGTGATATTGAGGCTGAGTACCTAAACAGAGGAAGGACAAAGTAGTCACATCACTTTGGGGAGAAAAAAAATTGACTTTCAATTTTGCAAACCTAGTGGTGACTCTAGAACACCACTGGACATTCCTCTGAATAGCTAAAGTCCATCATTCATTGCCCTTTAGCTTCCAAAAAGGGCACAAGACCTGTTTCTCCTTGCCTTGGCTTCATATTCACGCCTCCTTATTTCTCAGATGCTGGACAGGCAACTTCCTATCTAAACACCCAGGTTAACTCTAAAAAAGACTGCTTGATCACTGCTTACTTCATAAGGTTTTCCTGAATCATCCAACCTACTTTTCAAAACACCTCAGGTTTAATGTGAAACACTATTCGACAGCTACATACTATTTTACTGGCAGAGCAACAGCACTGCTAAATCCCAACAGCACAAAGTTTTGAAATAACTATCCAAACCCTTTCTCAATTGGCATTTTTCAGCAATGTTGGACTATCCCATGTTTATAAGTAAAAGGATGTTGCTCCAGCACTCTGGACTGGATTACTTTACAAGGAAATTATACTCCATATTAAGCCTCAAAACAAACCTTTTTCCAGGTGTTTCTGTCGCTACAGCTGCTATGATGACCGAAGAGAAACGCTTCTCTTTCCGTACAGAAGATGCAGCATGACATTCTGTTCCTTGCCTGGGACCAACCTGCTCATCTCTCCCAGCCTGTGGTCTTTCCAAATGTTCAACTTCCATGTGGCTATTCACTGCTTTTTGGTCATCAAATTGTAATCTATATGTGACAAAGAGCATTAAAGTACAATGTTGTAAAACCCGAGTGCACATTAAAGTGCTGATGCTCTTGTTTTCTCTTGCTGACAGTGTCTCACTTCTTATGAATGAGCTTCCACTCAGTAATCTGCTGGAACACTGGTTAGCAGTACAACTTCCCAACATAGAAATTAGTGTCCAAAACAATGAAGCAACACAGGGTCAGCTTGTCATTCTTGATCAAAGTGAGAGCTGCTAAGCAAGACAAATTCCTAATTTTAGGAGCACGTGCTTCAAAAATGGTCAGGTTTCCTAGACCCTCTGTGCAGTCTCTTCCCAATCTCATTCCATCAATGGGAGTCAATGGGATCGCTGTCAGTCCCTCTACAACCTACTCCAGAGATCCAGTCCTCCAGGAAAGCAGAACTGTGGCTGTGACCACTGGCCACTGTTGCACCTGGGCTTCACATTTTCCAAAGAGGAGATAATGATCACAACTGAAGTTGTTCTACTTTGTATAAAACATTAGTATATTCAGAGCAAGAGGAACAGTGGCTGCTCATCTCTGCTTTAACCATTTTTTGTTAACTTTTACAGTCAACACTGTCAATAGGATTCACTGAAAAAGACCAGACCTGAGAAGCTGATAATTTGGGGCACTGTCCTGTGAAAAAGGAGTTCAAATCTATTCTGACAGGCTTCCTGCACTTGGGTACTGCATTTTTGAGAATTAACCATTTTCACGAGAATATTTAATAAACAATTCTTCCCTTTCTAAATCCAAATATGGAAATTTTCTATAAAGCTTGGACTTCTATTTTATGGGTTCACAATCCAAACTTATAAATGATTGGAACCACCATTTGCATTTACCCTAAGGGAGGGCATGGAGGGCATTTAGGTCTCCTTATGTACGTACAAGAGAATTTTTTACTTACTCCACAAGAAGAGGTGATCCAGCATACCCGTGATCATCCTCAGGGTCTGAAGACATGGCAGGACTTCTGCATAGTACTTCAACATCTTTTAATATATTATTTGTTTCTCCTTTAGGCACAGGAGATTTTGTTTCTTTAGATTCAGCTATGTAATAATGTTCTGCAGGCTTCAGGGGTGATTCACATGACCATCCTGCCACATATATAGAACAGGTTTAATTCTACTCAAAACCTTACAAAATCCCAAAAAATAGTTACCCAAAAAACCCTTAATTCACAATAGTGCTACCAACCTCTGCTGCTGACTGGTTCTACTGGTGACGCAGGCAAGGGCTTTGCAGCATTACAGGTTTTTTTCACAGAGTTGGTTAACCCTGCCTCTGGCTATCATAGTCAATAACAAATAATGAGATAAATTAAATATTTGATAAAGCAACAGTATTTTGACAGGAATATAAATTTCTACAGAACACAATATAATTTCCTTCCCTTAATTCTTACTCATTTGAAGCACAGTTCTATTTTAATTAACAGTTCAATTTTTTAATCATTTAAGACTTTCTAAAAATAACTAAATTTCAAGCAACAGATAAAGCAGCATGTACAGTAAAAATCAATTTGCAACTTTGAACAGACATCCTGCTAGGCCACAGGCAAGCAATTTACTCTTTTCATTAGAATTAACTAATTTAAACAGTTCAATCCACCTTTATTAAGTCAGACTGCAGTTTTGCAAAAATTACTTTTGAGTTCACACAGTATCCTAACACCAGACTAAAGTAAACAAACACCATTACAATGGATACCTGTTCTCGACACTGCTATCCATAGAATATCCTATTTTTACAAGAACTACTGCTACAATTCTCTCAGCGTGTTAACAAGTCCTTCAATTTGTTCCTACTCTTCAAGTTACAGATATGCAAAGTAATTGTACAGATAACTGTTCAGCAAGAGTTGAAAAGGTGCTTTCATGCAACAATCATATTTCAATTTTACTATCCATCAGACAGCTAAGGACGATGTCCATATATCTGGCAAAATGACCGAAACCAACCCCAGTGGAGTCAGCCAGCCATACCCAGCCATAACCACCAGTTATAAGGCAGCATGCTTCAGCCCAAGAAATTTAACAAATCCTTGACAAACAGCTGAAAAAACTTTCATTGGCAATAAAAAAATAAATAAATAAATAAGAGTATTTACTATTAGAGTACAAACAACTAAGAAACAAACATTCCCAACAACTACTATAGAAGGTTAAGTGATAGCCTATATACTAATGTGTATGGAGCTTATTCATTCAAACACTCCCACGGAACCCAATCCTGCAAAACTGAACTTGTAGCCAAGAGAAGCTGTGCCCAATGCTGTGTTGTGATACTCTATCAGTAACTCACCCTTTGGCTCTGTATTGAAGTCCTCTTCTCATTTCTAACAGGGGTTGCGCAGTGGGTTGCATTTGGAGACCTTACCATAAGATCACTACCACAACCTATAAAGAAAAATATATGTATAAGAGATTCTTGGAACTGTCCAGGTTTCATTTATTTTAACATGTTGCTAAGGCTCGTTAAGGTCGTGTAAATCTAAACAAGAAAGAAATCAGCTTCTCAGGAAAAAGATTACCTTTACAAGACACTTAAGACAGAGTTATAAGAGGCTGGGAAGGGAGTACTTCTAAGGACTGTGAGAAAGACTTCATTTTTATCTACTTTATTTTTTATTTCTATTTATTTACCATTCAATAGAAAACAAGGAATAGTGTTTTTTTTTAACCCAGCAAAATAAGCAAAACACCATATAAAAGCTTACTTTCAAAACAATCCTGTATGAGTTTCAGTACGTTTTGACCTGGCTGCACAGCAATCTCATTTCTAGAAAGAAGAGGGGAGAAAAGAAAAAAAATTCAATCAAAAATACTAAATGTTTCCATCCCAGCCATATAAAAAGTAATAAAGTTCTTAACATTTTAGATTATTATCTCCCAGTAGTTCCACCTTTTATACATTTTACCTATCACTACCATACACAAACTATCTGCAAAGAAACTTTGTCTAAATAAGGATAAGGAGATAAAGCCCCACTGTACAGAATATGTTGAGAATGAAGAAATGTCTCTACATAAAAGAAAACATAAAAGCACTGCAATAGCTCTCAGGTAAAAGAGTTCCAGGATTAATAAGAGTTTCTTGCTTGAAACAATTAAAAAAACCCAGTCCTCGAGTAATGTTGCCTGCACAGCAATCCAGTCTGACCAGACCTGTAAATAAATGGTGTAGGATGCATATCTATCCTTTCCTACAAGGAATCCCTCCCTGCTTTTCTTTCCACCACTTATCCACAGTTATCCCATGCTTCTAAAACAGTTGCAGCAGCAAGAATTGGCTTGATCTATCAAGTGAAGAGCCGGGTTGCATGGATTACTATTTCAAACCTCACTAGGACAAACGAAAATGGCACATGTGATCCACTAGCCAGACCACATTGATCAAAACCAAAGCTACAAGAGAAAAGCCACGGGGTATTTCTCCCATAATGATTATTACATGCCTTTAAAAACCAAGTAATTTGGTAGATTCAGTAAGCTCATAAAATGCATGTCTAAAAACAGATTCCAGTAACAAAAAGCTCACATCATATGGGAAACATCACAAAATCACTTTAGCAAAATGCATCCAACAGTACTGACATTAAGCTCTCAAACAAAAACAAATTACATTTTCCAAACAATCATATCAAAGAAAAAAATTGTAAGTGTAAATTACCCTCCTCCGTGGCAGAATCTTGCTCTGTAGTCTTTTTTAAAAAGATTCTGTGAAGAAATAAGAATTGATTTTTACTGAAGATGGTGACACTCAACAGAAAAACAAATAAGCTACTAACCTCCTGTTCCTCATGTAAAACCTAAGGATTCTTGATCCATCTGAAACTAGTGGGATTTACTGCAACCTTATTCTCAGTACTCCACAGCAGTTTACAACCCCTGTAATAACTATCAGAATTTCAGCTTTCCTCAAGAACCATCAAGCACCGTTTGCATTTAATGTCAGCGAAACTTACAGAAATTACAAAGGATCTGAGGATTCAAAATTTTTGTGATGACTACAGAAATAAACTTTTAAGTAAGGAAAAGGAATGAACTATCCCACAGCGCAAGATAGGACGTAACCTTACAACACCCTGCTGCTCTGTGAGAACTGTGCACACCCGATGAGATTCTCACCCCGTGCTCATCACAGGCAAGGCCTCTTTGACAGGCAGTATGTGCATATCAGCTGTTCTGTGGTGAAGCTAAAGTCTTGATGTGTGCCAATCACTTCTTCACATACTTGAACTCCGTGTATAATCAAAGTCATTCGAACAGCAGACATGATTCCAGTTATCTATTACAGCAACTAGAGTAGTAATAGTTCAAACATCAATTTAGGATAAGCACTACTTTCTACACCTGCAAGTGAAATAAAGCCTACTGAGTGAAAGAGTAGAAGATAAAAACAAGAAGGAAGGGCAAATCAAGATAAATGAGCAGGTTGCAGTCTAAAAAACACCTCAAAAAATCCTAAATGTTTAACTGAAAAACAATGATGACCTCTCTTCTTCAGTGTAAGTGATGTGCAGTGAGAGTATGTGCTGTGCAGAGATTCTCTAATCTTTACAAAACAGAATTCAGAACGTTTTTCTTAAGTCTGACATACTGACATTACCTTACACTTCTCTGTGTTTCCTCTTTAGATATTATAAAAGAAGTGTTGTTTTTTATTCCACTGCAAATTTTAAACATCAGCTTAAAACGCCAGAAAACAACTCCAGGTCATACAAGAAAACGAGTGACCCAAAGTCATTGCCTCAGAAACAGCGCAGAACCATCCTCTACAGCAAATCACTCAAGCTCAAAACTTCTTCCCCTTGCAGCAGAGTGCAAATCAATCAACTGGCAAGCAACCCTCCGTAAGAAAATGGGAAAACTCCTACAGCCGACCGGAAAGAGCTTTTAACAGTGTCTTTATTGCTGTGTTAATACGCCGCCACACATAAAGAGCTTTTAAAACTGACGCCACACTGACAGGACGGCAGGAGGGAGATGCGTTCAAAAGCCAACCCGCCAGAGGTAGATCTCGAGAGGCGAGCGCCCGGCTAGGCGACTGGCAGCCTCCTGCAAACGGGGCTACCACGAACGAGCCCTCAAAGCCAGAGTGCTTCTGCCAGCAGCCGGCGGCCCGAGGGAGAGTAGAGCTTTAACACCGGCACCGCTCTNGCGCCGTCTGGGCGGAAGGACGGCCCACCGGCCCGCCCGCCCCTCAGGAGCGCCGCGAGGAGAAGGCCGGGCCCCCACTGTTTCGGAAGGGAACGTCCGCTGCCCCAACACACCCCTTCCCCTCTCTCCCGCCGCTTTTCCCGCCCGCTCTCACCAAGGCGTCCGCCATCCTGGGCCACCGCGACGAAGACGGAGGCAGCCCTGCCGCGGGACCCGGCCAAGCCACCGCCCCCACGGCGTCCCTGCCTCCCCCGCCACTTCACGTCTCTTTCAAACCTTGGGCGCTCTCCCTCTGCGCGTGCGTACCGCCAAAAGCAGGGCGCCAGCCGCGCCCCCTTGCCCTCGCCCCATTGGCCAGCTGCCGCCGCGCACCAACGAGGGCGATCGCTTTCCCGCTCGCACTCCGCCGCCGGACATTGTTGCGCCTGCGCAGGAGCCAGCTGTTGTCCTCGCTCCCCGGCCCCGTCGCCGCTTTTTTTCTCTGAGGAGAGGCGGCAGTACCCCGTTTTTCCACGCCGAGGCAAGCCGGTTCCAGCCCTCGGCGCTCTAGAGACTACGAAGCACCTACAGGTGCCGCAGGGGGTTGCTAGTCTTTCTATAAAGCGTTAGTGAAGAACTCAACGCGTGAGCGAAAACAACTGCTTGAGAACGTAACGCCACAGGGCCTTGCAGCGCCTGCAAAAGGCACCGGGAGAACAGAGCGTAAAACTGCTTTTTATCACGCACAAGCAGTGGCGTGAAAGTGCTGGCTTGTCATCATCAGCCACTCAGTGCTCATTAGCGTTTATGCAACATTCAGCAGTAAAATTAAATTCTGCCAATTAAACATAGTCCACAGACAACACGTACAAAAGTCTGCAAT
Organism: Zapornia atra; assembly: GCA_013400835.1. Taxonomy (NCBI): domain Eukaryota; kingdom Metazoa; phylum Chordata; class Aves; order Gruiformes; family Rallidae; genus Zapornia; species Zapornia atra. The sequence goes on from VZTU01022686.1 coordinate 185,564, forward strand.
CTAGTGAAAATCGTGAGAACATGAACCCATGTCTAGAGGCGATGTGGGGAATTTACTCTAACCCATTAAACCCCTTTAGTGCTAGGATTGGTTGGCAGCTAACTGGTCTATTATAGATCACCTTACCAGCTAATTACATACTCACGTTGCACCTTCACACAGCTGAGCAGCAGAAAAGCCATGGAGATGTTCAGTAAAAAACAAGCCTTTAAAAAAAAAAAAATTTAAGAAGAGCATTTAGTAGCAACCAGGATAGAAACATAAGTTTTGTCATCCCTGTTCCGACTACTAAGAGGAAGGTCAGAAATGAAGTTAAACATCACAGTTCTAGGAAATTGATGGAAATTTTACTCCTTGTTTCATCACAACCAACATTTTGTTCTTGAACTACCAACTCCCTTCACCGTTTCTTTAAAGGCTTTGATATATTAGCCTTCACCAATTAAAATATTCTCCCTACATGCACATTGGGAAGTTGATTTATCCTTGCTAGTTATAAATAACATAGGTAAATTTATTTCCAATACTACTTTTAGTGTCCTGTAGTCTCTCTAGCCATTACCTAAAAAAAGTTCAACTCTGATAGTCTCAAAATTAATCCACACACAATTAATTATTATTTCAGAAGCCATCAAAAGCAGTCCTCTCTCTGGCAGTAGCTGGTAAAAAGCCCAGTGCTGCAAGCCATAAACAGGCTTTTCCACCATGACTTCCAGGTGAGACCCACCACAGTAATGATGCACCAGCATGCTCATCATTTCATTATCTTTCCTTGAGCAAACCCAAGGAGCACACTCTAAAGGAAAGGAACCTTATAATCATTCAGTCTAGTTCCTCTCATGATTATATCTCAAGCAAAGAGTTGGTGGCGTGTGCTGACCTAAAAGCAAATGCGGAGACTTCCTCTCTGAAGTGCAGCTTCCCCCCCAACCAAGGCAAGTTCTCTGGCTGAGGCTGATACTGAGCAGACTGAGGACAACAGGAGCAGAGAGGGGGGGTGTGTGCAAAAAAAGAGCACAACAACAGACGATATCCAGCTGTCCCACTGAGATATCCAAAGGATGCTGAGAGGCATTAGGGAACAGCCTGAGGAAACTCCTCAGCCAGCCCCTCGGCGAATCTTCCATGAGAGACAGAGGATCACCGGTCTGCCTTTGTACTTCCAAGGTTACCTGTCTGTCCGGCAGTCAAGATGCCAGGTAAGGCATGCAGTCCTGGGAGGTGGATGTGTTGCAATATTTCTTCAAAAACATATTGCCAGGAGATGTAGATCTGGGATGGCGGGGAATGTTTCTCAGCACAAACAATTGCACTGAAATAATACTATCTAGTTATTCCTGTTCATTTTACTTTGGGGGTGGGGAGGGGAAGGAGTAAAATAAATTGTGTAAGGTAACCATCAATATCTCTGGGATCCCATTCTAATTTACTATTACATACTGAAACATGGACTGAGCTTGACTGATTTCATAGCTACCGCTATGGCGAAAAGCTAATACAGCATTTTCAATACCAAGAGCAAGGTTTGACATGGTTATAATGGTCTGACACATCTACTTACCGAAGAACAGTATCCATCCTAAAGTCTTCAGTGACAGGCCACTTGGAATATAAGTGAGATTCTCTACAGCTTGTTAGTAAGGGCTGATGATGTGACATCTGTGGGCTAACTGGGAAAATAGATAATAAGATGCAAATCTGTAAATGCCTACATGCTATGTTCAGAGCACATCCCTAATTAAGCCAATTGTCCTTTTTTAGTGCTTGATAATGACAGTCCCTGTACTCAGGGTTACAAAGGGTTTTTTACCCTACTTACACTCCCACCCCTGTAGATGCAGAAGCAGAGTGGGGAAAATGAGAGTCATGTAGCCATAAAGGTAGATATAATCAAAAGACCAAAATAGTGTGGTGGTTCAAACACAGGAACAAACAGGTACCACAGAAAACAGGAACTCCAAGAAACAAAAACTAGACTAATAATCTTATTACTAATTCTTCTAGTAAGCACTAGAAAGTATTCAACACATTGCTTTGTTGTACTGAGCAGGAGAACAGCTGCAGATTTAATAAAGCTCCCTGTTATATTCCTTTAATTACATCCTGTTAAGAAAACCCCATTTTTTCCCCTGCTGAACAATTGCCTCCTTTTGAAACTACCATATTGGAATAACAAAACTTACAGGGCAGAGCATTAATATGCAGCCAATTGGAAGAGACTTATGTGAGACTGATGAGGTATGTTACACTTTTGGAGAGACCAGGTGCCCAAGAGAAAAGTGTATTTGTGGCTGTGAAACAATAACAAGTGCTCCTGGGCCACTACTATTACTACGTTTTCATAGGGCAGAAATCCAAGTTGATAAGGGGCAGTTCAACAGTTTCTGGGGATATCCAGCCTCATACTGCAGCAAGGACTCACAGCCTCCATTAACATGACAGGGAAAGATTGTTCAATGAGGACATTCACCTTAACACTGCAGTGCTCAGAGGTTGGGGTCTGGAGGCTGAATGTTATTTGACATAAACCACCAGAAAGCCTAGTTAGGAGCTAGATGGGTAAAAAAGCAAGCATCAGCCTCAGGATACTCACCCTAATTTGTGACTCCATTTTTTTGTGACTGGGTTTTAAACCCCCACCTCAAAAAAACAACAAAAAAACTCCAAGCCCAAACCCCACACACAAAACAGGTATGTAAACTGAAAGCTAGGACAGAGTTTCTGTTTTACAGAAGTTGCATTCCCAGTTCAGTGTCCCATAATAGCTCTAGCTCTCAGGGTATCAGGCACATGAAAGCAGAAAACCCTTTCCCATCACTCTGGCATGACTGCCTTAGGAACAGTTAGAGTCAGCCAATTGTATTTACCTTGGCATGGTGTTGATTTATGAATGTTACTACACAAAGCATCTAAAATACTACTTCAAATGCAAGAAGCCCAGTTAATAGGTCAGATTACCATCAAGCTCCCTGATCTCCCTGTAGGAAGTAAATTGGTGGGATCCAAATTCGATGCAAACAGACAATTCAAGAGAATGGTTTTCAGAAGTCTGAAGTTTTGACTCACCTCACACTTGTATACCTTTTAGGGATAGCAAAATGTTAAAATGGCATTTAAAATATATTTATCATTACACTGCCCATTTAAATTGTTGGACAGATTGTTGACAAGTGTTTAAAACATTTAAATTTGGTAAAATAAACTTTTCTAGTTCCATTCTGGAGTATGATACTAGAAAATGAAGCCTAGAGCCTATACATCTTTTTGCCTATAAATAATTATTTACTGAACTTTTTTTAAAAGTCGCACACTTGCTCATTAACAATCTTTAAAACACTGAAAACACATGACAAGACGGTTTTATCTTAGCAATTCTTTCACTTTCATTATTTTGTGGGAATTGAAAGGATTGTCTTCACAAACTGACACTTCCTCCTTCCTAACAGGAATTTCGAGTGTATTGGACAGAGCTCAGAGGAACTATGCTCTTCTTTTATGATGATAAGAAGGCCCCAATGGTAAGTAATGTGCTATCTTTGTAACTACCCATCTGATTAAGTGCATCTGTTATTTCCCTCAAGTAATTGAGACCTGTTGCCACCCTTTCCTCTCTCATCTGCATAGTGCAGAAATATAGTACTGAACATTGTAACAGAAAGGCTGAGATTAAAAAAAAGTCAGCGTAACCAACTATAGCATATTATTCCTCCTCATTAAAACAAAGGAGGAGTATTTTTTTTGGCACCTGAGCTACAAACATCTACACATTGCTCTATAATTTTACTGAGTGCTTTTTCCTCAGCTGTGCACAAGTGTAGAATTATTCTGGTGTATCACGTAACTTCCCTTTACACAGCTGAGGAGAAAGCTCTTGGTATTACTATGGTGTACTCTGGCTGAGGGTTTAGTTCAAGTCACAGTGAAGGGAGGTTTCATGGATTTAATCTTGTTGAGATTATGAAGATTAGGATGGAAAAAATCCAGAAAGTACACTGTTGGTGAGAACAGCTGCTGGAAGCAGAAGGACAGATGATTCTATGTGGGCAACCTTGTGTAGATCCAGGCCTGGAGGTTGGTAGCCCTGCCTGTGGCAGGGGGGTTGGAGCTCTACAATCCTTGGGGTCCCTTCCAACCCATGCCATTCTATGATTCTATGACAGTTTTGGCACATCCGTCAGTTAACCCGGGCTCTAGCCAACAAAAAAGTTTCAATCTATTTTCTTCTAAACAAATTCCTTTGGACAGCAAATAGATTTTTTGTGAAAATTACAACTTGTGCTATTTATCTTTCCCCTCCTCCTCAGTACTCACAGAAATCAGATATATCAGCTTTGACCTCAGCAACCAATGTTTATCCAGATGAAAATGGCTCTGCACGGTTCGTCCTGATGCTGTCAAATGGCGAGCTACAACTGAAGGTAAGAAGAGGAAAGCTGTAATTTGTAAGCCACATGGTACTTTACTCCATCTCTCACACATATTCAGAGCTCTGGTTTGGTGTGGGAGTAGGGCTGACTACTCTGGTTTGGTGCGGGAGGCAGGGTGAAAGAACCCAACACCAGGGAAATTCCCTTCACGGCATTAGCAGTTTTTCTTTAGTACCTGGGGATATGGAACGAACAAGGAATTGAACAAGAAACCACACAAGAGAAACCAGGAAGTACCACACAGGTACTGACAGGCCCACCTCACCTGTAAAACCAAGAAGGGGATAAAGTACCTGACAACCCCATCGTTCAGAAGCCATACAGACTGTAGGTCTCAGGGATTAGCTAGAAGGTTTAATACTTGAGACTCACCAGTCTCTTTGACATGGCCTTCTCCCTGGATCACATACCCTTATTCTTCCACTCCAACAGAGCATATGGTTTTTTTACCTTCCTGGCTCTGTTCTTTCCCTCTAATTGATCATGGAGTACCGGGCAAGTACTGGCTTGCAGGGTGTGATGTAGCTTGGCAGGGAGCTCTTTTCCCAGCATGGGACTTCTAAAAGGGTGAGAGTTATTTGAGGCTTCCATATGAAATACCATACTTCTTTTTTGTTGCTGTAGTTGTTCTTACACCATTATTTTCTGTTCTCTTAGGCTGATGACTTTGAATGTGGGAAAGAATGGAAGGGGTTTATTCTCACAGCAACAAAGGTATGGAAGAGTTTTATATCTCACTTCATGTCAAAAGTGTCTAACGGGGCTTTGTCTTCATGCATCCTTTCCACAGCCACAAAGCCTGGCTTCCAAGGTGCTTGCACACGCTAAACCGTTGCTTTTGTAGTTTGGGGTTTTTTTTTCCCTGAAGACATAAAGATTCAGGCTGATTTAATCCCACCTCACCTGCAATACACGCTCTGACATATTATCTAGTCAGACACAGTTCCAAATCCACCGCTGCCCAGGAGAGAAAAGACTTCTAGCGCATCCCCTGCAGCTGGGGAAAAAGGGAGCCTGCTCTGAGACAGGCAGCTCCCTGTGTCTGTATCATGGGATAAAGACACGACTGAAGAAGTGGCCAAACTGCACATCTGAGAGAAGCCCTCAGCCTTGCATCTCATTCTGCTATTTTTTTAGCTACATGCACTTTGAAAATAGCAAGACCGGTGGAAAAGTAAGTGAAGTTTGCTCACAAATGACTTTACACTGGCCTAACTGGATCACTTGAAAAGCTGAGGATGGCTGAAACAGGTTAAATTACATTTACTCAGCCTTTTGCAATATAGCAACTGCAGAGTATCATTGTGGGTTCTTACATCATTCACACTTTTGTCAATGCAAGTTTATTCTAAATCAGAACACAGATATCCTTATTTCACTGATCTACCAAAAACACATGTAGCATTTTATTCAAACCAGAGGCATATCCAAACCTTCCAGATCATCAACACTGCTTAAACCAAGCAGGCAAGAAAGGTTCTGCGCTCAGACGTTCGCTGTGATGCTCACACAGAAACAATTGCTCACAATGGTTGTCCACTCTTTCATTTTCTTTTCAATTACACTGTTCATTTTCAGCTGTCAGTTCCAGCAGATGAGTCATTGCTACCTGGGCAACTTAGAAGAATGCACGAAGTGCTAGAGAAGGAAAAGAAAAGAAGGACTGTGCTTAACTGTTCCAGTGAATCTTTGAACAGAGAAAGCCCTCTCAGCAGTACACTGACTGCTATGCCAGCGTAAGCTCTGATTGAACTATGCAAACCCCAACCTGACTAAAGAGCCTTCCTTTCTTCTTTCAAAGCATTATTTCCATGCAGAGGTTCAAAATTCAGCTGTTGTACACGGTTGTATAAGTCAATGAACAAAATCTACCTTAAGGCCCTCCTAGAGACTTCTGAAGGGAAAGACTGGTCCTGCAGCTTTCCTACAATGCCTTTTGTTTGGAAAAGGCTGAGTGCAGTATATTGCTGTGCCTAAAAAACTCTTCAGAAAGCCACATGTTAGACTGATTGATCTGCCTTTCTGCAAAAATGCTTATTACCTTTGAGAAATTCAAGGTAACTCCAGGCTGCTTTTCTCACATTCTTTCCAAGGGTCCAGAAAGAAGGCGGCCAAAGCACTGCTATCCCCAATTACGCTCCTGCAGTAGCACTAATCAGCAAGAGTCCTGCCTCTTGGCAGCCATGGCTAGCTACCCTGGATGAGGCTAAGCATTGTGAAGAGGTGTTAGCCCAGAAGACCCAGTCTGGTCACGCAGCTCAGACTGATGTAGGTAGCTCTGACAGAGTAACTGGCATCCATGCTGTTTCTCTCCTCCCTTCTGTGCAGGTGCTTCTATGCAGTATCTCGGCAAGAAGCCGCAGAGATGTTAGAGAAGAACCCTTCATGTGGGAATTTGATCCTGCGTCCTGGTAGTGACAGCAAGAACTACGCAATCACTATCCGACACAAGCTGGAGTAGGTTGATTCCACAATGTATCATCCCATTCTTACCTGGTACACACTGTGCTGAAAGCTAAACTTTTAATTGCTGGAGCGGGCGTCTTGCTTTGAGGCTTTGGAGCAAGGCAAATGAGGCAGCTGGGTCAGGCCTGAGGCTGATTTCTTGTCGCCCTCCTCCTCCAAAATCAGTTATATTAAACAAGCCATAAAGGTCAGCCAGCAAAGGCCTGTTTCCTTGGATAAATGAGCTTCCCCTGTTTATCATGAAACTGTAACTCAGTGTAAGAAATCATCATGCAGAATGAAAATGGAACAAGCCTTTGTAAAAATTAAAGACCTTAAGATAGCCAAACAGTAACTATATTCATTAACATATTCAAACAGTAACTTAGTCTAAAAAACACCCCCCCATTTCAACTGAATTGCTGTCTTTTACCTTGTGCCCAGCTTCAGAACAAGAGGCATAGAAGTCAGCAGGAATGACACTTGCAATTCCTGGTGTTTCTGAAACAGGAAAAAATCAAACCCTGCCATTCACCTTCAGTAAGCTCTAGGGGATACTGCAAAGCACAACCATTGCTCCTGCCAAGGAGCTGAATTGTGAAAATGATACATCAAAAAGTATTTCATTTCAGACAGCATATCAAAATCAGCTTCCATTTTCTTTCAGTGCCCCATGCTTAAAGCACTACAAAGTGATGTCCAATGGAGTAAGTTACATTATCCAGCTGGAAAGACAGGTAAGTGAGCAATTCCCTTCCTGAACATCCTTAAGCAAGTGTAAGAAATATCACTTTACAGGAAATCAGGAAAGCCCTAGTAAGTAACTAAATTCCTAACTATAATTTGAGTCAGAATTAAGTATATGGAGAGTTCATTCCTCTTGTTAGTCCAACTAACTTAATCTCAAAGAACAAGTTAACTTTTAAGAACTGAAAAAGGATGGAAAACCACCACATCAGTACATTCTAACAAAAATAAACTCACTCACAAAACACCCAGGATTGCTTAATAATTTCTTTTCCAACTCAGGCTTCAGTACGAAGACTGAAAACTGAGTTCTCATTGCAGCTAGAGGAAGTTAAAACATGCAGTCCATGTAACTTTGAGAAATAAAACTAGCTTAGTTGAAGTGTAAGCAGGGTGCATGGACCCTGTTACTTGGTTTAAAGGTTTTCTTCTACTTTTCTTTCTCATGGCTTGAGAAACATTCTACTGGTTTGAAAAAGCATCTGCTGTTACCCCAGCTGCTCAAAGAGCACCAGTGTTCACTGAAGAGCACAACGGTGCAGAAAGTGATCTCTCTTTTGGTTGGTTTACTCATTTAATAGAAGGGAAGGGTTTACGTGTTCAAGAGTGAAAACATTACTACAGACTACAGAGGGCTGGCCTAGACCTCACTGCATCCAAACGCTGGATGCCAATCTGGGATTAGTTGTTTGAGAAACAAGAACAGAATGTGAGAAACATTTCTATGGATCCTGGCTGTGGGGTGTGTTTTTGAAATTGCTTTCTCAACACACAGCATGTTTTATTTGGTGGGGGCTTTTTCATTTTGTTTTGGTGAAACAGGTGATACTCCCAAGCCTTCAGGATGTTGTCAGTTACTTTGTGACTGAAACCCAAGGGAGCCTGAAGCCATTTGTCCTACAGACACATACTGCGAAGGACCCGGTGCTCTGAAAGCTAGCTGTCTGCCAAAGGCACACACAGGAACAGTCCTGCCGAGAGAGGCAGGAGAAGCAGCACAGGAACGCCATGCTACTTAAGATACACAGAAAGTATTCCCCAAGCTACTCTGTCTCCAGTTCTAGAACAACTCTACTGGCTCTAAACCAAGAATGAGATGCAGCTTCTCCCAGAGAAACCTGAGATTTAGGGAGGGCAAATAACCCGAATTCCTGTAGAAGATTAAATGGGGAAAAAGGAAAGACAGGAGTGGGAATGAGAGAACACATTGCCCCTGCAAAACGTGATGGAAAAATTTGTATTGGAACGAGGCATGTAAGTGTTTGTGGGCTTAATTCTGTCACTGGCTCACAATGCAATAAACTCTCAGTGTTAAGAACTCCATTTCTTTTCAATTCACTTGTAAGAGTATCAGTGCCATTTATGACATCCCACAGAGACGACAGCAGGGATGCCTCACCTCTGCTGGGGCTTTCAGCACTGTCAGAGAGGAGCAATACAGAACAAAAAGCATGAAAGACAAATCTGGGTAACTTAACCCAGGGCTTACTGGTTCTCTGAAAGGTCATGCAACCTTTATGGGACCTGGAACATCCTGAATAAGGTGGCTGGAACATTTCCCATGTTATGTAGCGGAGAGCGCTGAGGGCATAAATTCAAGCAAATCGAGACACCAGCCTAGCTGCACATCCTCACAGCTTCTTTGTGCCAGTAGGGCTGTTCATCAGACTCAGCCACAGGCTGCTTCAAGGAAACTAACAAAAATAAGCTGGAATCACTATTGGTTAAGGTCTCTGAACTAGTTTCTCCATGGGCTGAGACAAGCCCTGGTGAGTGCACAAAGAGGACAAGATTGCACAAATGGTAACAAGGAAAGGCAGCAGGGCCTCCTCATCATACCACACAATTGTGGAACCTCACCAAGCCACAGGCACAGCATGTATCTTCTTGGAAACGGGAGACCCAGACTTCAAAACAAGCAACTTCAGTGCTCAGCAGTAAGAGCTAAGTTTAGTACTTTTAGCCTCCAAGTTCTGCCAGGCACCTGGGCTGAATAAGGCCCTTACAAGCTGGGTACCTGCTGCAGAGCTATACTCCTTCACAGTTCGTGCAGACTAGCTCCAGCCTGTGGCTTTTTTCTTTAGACAAGCACTAACCAAACAAACCACACCTCTGACAGCTGTGGGGGAGTATTCACACAGATCAGCTGGAATCAGCTACAATCTAGATACCGGAGCAGCTAGCACCTTCACCACACGCACAGGGAGTGCTTTAGGTAGAGGTGCTCTAATTTCCAGAACACAACTGATCCTCACATTCCTTTGGTATCAGCTGGGAAACACAAATTCATTATTACTTGTTTCAGCAATTATGGAAGTCAGTCCAGGCTTGGGAAGGTTATTTTAAAAGAATGCCCGTGTATTTCTAAATAACAGATTATGTGTGGCCATGTGAAGGCGCACCCGCTGTACTGCTGAAAGTACAGCAGGACACATTCGCACTCGCTTTTCATGGAGACACACACGATCCCTTCATGAAGATGGTGCTGGTCAGTATCCCCCAGGTTAGTTGCAGCTTTTCCTTTGTATGAGATTGAAACGGGTGTTGCTGTGAGAAGCAGGAATGTATTATCTCACTTCTGCCATGCAAAATGATTCACTCACTAGCAAGATGGTTCTGCTGGTGTTCTTAATGCCGTAACTCACAACATTGTTAAGCCTGAGCCTCAGTAAGCTTTCTGAAGCATGGATAAACACCCACACTAGCTACTTCACTGACCACATGAAAGACACCAAAAGACAGATTTACTAAAATAAACTCTCAAAAGCTCTCTGGCTGAAACTTAACAACCTTTGGATAACTGCAAAACAGGAGATCATTAACAAGGATGGATAAACCTTTCAAGCTAATAAGCTGGTTGCATTTGGCTGAGATTAAGTTCCTTTTCTCAAACAACTGGCCTACATCCACATTGTTTCAAAGGCACAAGGAAAATTTTGGAACATTGACTTACCTAAGGTCTCTGCTTACATTACAAATCAGACAGATATACAAACTCTCTGCCTGACTCTAACACACCTTATTTCAAGATGCGAGATGCTGTGATGAGGCGATAGGGCTTCTGCACTCGGAGGCCCAGCTGGGCCAGAGTTGTTGTTTCTATGTAGTCACTACTCTTGACTAGCACTACTTTTTTGTTTTTAAATGCATGTTCACATCTTCACCATATATAGGGAAAGGGTGGGAGGAAAAGGCGGAAAATGTGTACTTTTTACTCCTTCTATAGGTAAAGTCCTAAATCCATCAGATTCACCAGGCGCTCAGTCTTGTTAACAGCAATGTGATCTGCACAGAGTCCTCACTACTCCTAACATTAAACAAACATGGAGATTAACCACAAAGAACAGTTGATCTGGGTATAAATGCCTCATGTTTTGCATACACAAACATTCCTGCAAATATTAAGAATGTGAGAAATTAAGGGAAAGGTAGTGTAAATATGAGCAAACTCTGTGAGAATGCATTTGAGTGAGAAAGATCTTTAACACTGATATCAAACTTTATCACTGAAAGCCACCTGCTCTTTCAAAGAATAACATTTTGAAGGAAAGCTATTTAAAGTGGAAAGGTAGTTCTTTATTGCTGCAAGAAGATGTTGCTAGCTCTAGTTGCTCCACAGGAAAAAAGCATCAGAGAGTCCTAGACACACACAAGCTTTCATTACAACAACAACAAAAAAAAAAAACCCAAAAAAGAAAAAATCAGTTCTCAGATTTGAGGTAGTGCTGTGAGCACTGCTAGCACTGGAGATCTGGAAGACCAGCACCCTGAAATTCATTTGCCTGGTTTGATTGAGCCCTTTTAGCATGACCATGCTGAGCACCTGCTGAGAGTTCTGATAAAAAGCAGCAATGGATGGAGAAGTAGGCCGCCGCAAGCACAAAGTCACAGTGACTCGGCTCACTCCACACTGCACAACTTTCAATATAAAGACACTGACTCTCCATATCAGCAATTCAGGAGGTTTTTAAACATGAAAAACGATTTTAATGAGCCACTTGACATGCACAGTTCTTCCATGTAAAGTCCTCTTTAAAATATTACTCGTAAGATTTTTACCTAAGTTAACTTATATCCAGAACATTTTAAGGGTCTCCTAATTGTACATTTTCAGTTCTTCCATCAGCAGCTGTTTAACTGAGCAGAACCCCCCATCGAGTAGACATCCATCCATCAGATAGACACAGTAAGAGCAGTATAGAGATGCAGCCATGTCTGTAAATTCCAGCCCCAGTCCCTGCCAAATTCACACTGGACTTTTTGGCAAGGGTCTCACGAAGCTGGTACATGTTGTCATTAATAAAAGCCATTCCATCAATTATATTTGCAAATTTACTTTAAACCCTGAGAACTGTCAGATGGCATTCTAAAAAAGTACTGAGGCTTCACCATTTTTATATGCTACTTACATTGAAAGCATAAGCATGATCTTAACTCCTCACTCCTCACTAAAATACCAGAGTGTACTTACTCACAGATTCATTTGTTTCCCAGTCTCCAACTGTGAGGTGACAGTGCTTTCAACTTGACCTAAACATTTAGGTTATCCTTAGCACTAATTAGTGATTTCAGTTAAGAGTTCAGATTCTAGTTCTGCCACAGTGAAATCTAATTTAATTGCTATTTAGAAGTGGAACTTGCTGTCTGCTTGTGCCTTCTATGCACTCTAAATTCAGTCACCTTTTCTCATGTTTCAGAAAGTTTCTCTAAAAGAAGTTCATAAAAAAAACCCAACAACTGAAATAGGTTAGATAGCTTAAAAAAAAAAAGAGAGTATTATTAATCTATAAAATTATATCTATGAACTAGACTGACTGTAAAATTATATACACCTTCTAGAAGATAACCTGTATGTAAGACTAAATCCCAAATATTGGAATAATTATGCTGACTCCAGCTATTAAAATCCCATACATCTCGGTGTTCAAGTTCATGGCCCTATAGCTGGTACTCTTGACTACAACTAACCGAGAATGAAAAAAAGGAGAGGTAAAATTCCTGACTAATAATGTTCATTAAACGTTAAGATATCCCTAAAGCTTAATAAATTATAATCAAAGGTCAATAGCTATGTAGCCAATAGTTTTTGCAACAGCTGCAGGAGGTACTGTGCAATCAAAATCCCTAAAGCTTAAACACATTAAAAGGTTTTCCAGTTCCCGGGTTTTTATTCTAACCTCACCGCACTCTGAGATCATGGGGAGAAAATAAATACCCCTCAAGTACCAACTCAACTATCCAGTGTTTAAATGATGAAGATGCCTCTGCCTCACCACAGCAGCAAAGCTAGTCCTAGTCATTTCCGATTAAGCGGATTCTTTATGCTTCGATATCCTACTAACTACTGGCTGCTGCTGCTGAAACCCTCCAGTGCTGAGTGCAACTGAGACCTGTGCTGCGGACAAGTGTACAGCATCACCATTCGCTGTAAGGAAACCGAACCAAAAGGAGCAGCCGAGGAAACAGCGTTTGCTATGGCAACCATCCAGAGCCATTTGCCTTGTCCTCCTTTCACAGTCATCCTTTGCTACAGTGTTACTAATTTGGTGAGGGCAGAAAGGCTCAACCACGCCAAACATTTTCTCTTTCTTTAAGACAAAGTTTTATTGTTGAAATTCTTAACTCAGCTCTCTGATAGGTTTCCACTGTCCCCATATTGCAGTATTCCTCGAAGAACAGTGCTGATAATTAACAACTCTGGCTCCCTGTCCTTCTTGGGGCAGTTTACGCCCACTCCAGGCCTGCCTCCTGGTGTTTCCATGATGTAAGATAGCTGCTCTGACACACAGCATCCCTAACTGTTCAGAAGAGAGCACCACCACAGTAATGCTGTGAACATGTTTGTAGGTGGGAGTTCAAACCCTTTTGATGGATTAAACCTCACGTGTAGATGGCAAGAATGAAATTCTTGTTTGAGAATTAAGTAACATACAAATTGAATTTGAGATGTTCTTAGAATGCAAGGAGTGTCACAAAATGACAGCGGCCCAATTTTTTTTTCACTCTTCTCTAAGCAGCACCTGATTTGCACATGGGAATCACTTGTTAGGTTCACCATTCTTCCTGCTTTCTTCAGCTCATCACAAATTAATAGGAATCTTGTCGTAAAGGTAAGGACTGTACTAGACATTCCATCTGAGGGAGTGACCAATCCTCCTTTGAGCAAACAGGTTTGAAGAAAATGGGAGATGACGACACATAAATCCAGTCTGTCTTCAGTGCAAAGCCACTGATATTCACTATTTGTTTTAATTAAGGCTTCACCAAAAAGAAATATATAGTACCATCTTTAATAGCTGAAAATTTAGTGCACTCCTTTCAGAGCAAATGGTCCAGGAGTGACTTTTGTGTCTCTACCATCAATTGTCTTCCTGAACAAAGTAGTATCTCACTGGTGGCCCTGGCAAGTCTTCCTCTCCATCAGTCTCTGGAGCAAACGATACTGTCAAATCCACATACTTCTTATCAGGTGATGGTTTCACAAGCTTTTGCATCCTACAAGGAAATAAAGAACAGTTTCTTAACATACCAGGAGTATGACTGGCAGTTGCAATTCAGGGACTGACTAGAATGAATTTCACTGCAAGCAATGAAGCCCAACATGCTAGAAAACAGATTAAAATGGACAATAAGCCACTCCGCCCTAAGGTACAGCAAATGGCATTCCATTTTCTTGATAGACTTTAGACAATTAGTGAGCTCTTACATTGTTTACCAGCAGGTGCTCAGTGCAAGAGAGAATAGAAAATGACCGGTTTCAAATTCCTCACTGATACAATTTCTCTTCGGTGTCTTACTGAGGCACAAGGCAAAGTTAGCTTTCTGTGCAGGATTTTGATCAAGGAATAAGTTCTTGGTATTCCAATGATGGCTGGCTTGAACACATTATTAGGAAGAACTTCACTAGTGCAAGCACTAGATACACAGTTCTAATGCAAACTAAATCTATTAGAATTAAGACTTGTTAAGTGCTTGAATTTCAAAGGTGAATAGCAGTGAGGTGGGAGTCAGGATCTGTGACTTCTTCCTTCATGACCACTATCTGAGTTTAAACTAAGTGTATCACGTCCTAGTGCAACTTCCTTCCTTTGCTCTCCTCAGTCTCAAAAGCTGCAGGTATTACTTGGAAGTTGCACAATGAAATACTGAAGTAGGTCAATCAACCTCACTTTCATTACTTATCTTTGGACATCTCAACTTGGCTGGCCCTGTGTGGAGCCAGGAGTTGGACCTGATGATCCCTATGGATCCCTAACAACTCAGGATCTTGTATGATTCTATGAATTATTTTCTTGCCAACTCAGAACAGCAGTTCATGAGGTCAGCTCAAATGTTAGGAAGCTGGGGGAATAAAGTCACTCACTTCTGTTCCTCACAGGTCACTTAGAGAAGGATTTTCCTTCTGGTTATGCTTTCAAATGCAGGTCAACAAGCTGCTTCTGCAAAGTACTGTTCCCTTGCAAGAACACAAAGCATTAGGCTTTTCTCATAAGAGAAAATGATGAGGTCGTATCTGTTTGCATAGCCCCAAGCTACAGAGAGAGGCAGACTGCTGTGTCTCTAAAACTTGCTTTTAAGCAGCATGCTACCAGTCAGTGCTGTAATTCTGAAATGAAAAGAAAGTCTTGCAATGCTTGTCATATTACAGCCAGAGAAAGGTGTTAAAACACACAAGCAAGACCAGGGTTTGCTGTGTAAATACACACCTTGCAAATATATTGCTGCACAAATATAAAGCCTTGGGGACTGTTCGTAACTGAACCCCCCTAAAGTTGCTGTAACTACATGGAAAGCTTAGACCAAGTCTCAGGGTAATAAGAAATCCTGACGTTCACAAGGAGGCAGCTTCACACAATCCTCTGACATCATCAGATGACCCACTAATTCAAAATGATTACTACAGGTGCAGGAAAAGGAACTAAACCTCTTTTGAAATAGGCTGTGAATTCCTATTTCAGTATGCCAGGCAGTCTAAAGGCAGTACCAGCTTAGAGGCTCTTCTCTCTACAAGTATGAAATAGCTTGCCATAAGAAACAGTACTTTGCCTGATGTTACCTACTGGCAGACCTTTGAAACAATCCCAATCAATGCATCTACTTGCTCTAGCAAAACCTTTGAGCACTGACCAGCATATACTTCACAAGAGCTGTGAAGAACATATTTTTAGCTAAAGAAGTTACATCAACACAAGGTTGAACTAAACCTGTGTGAGATCTGGCTGTTACTTTGCAATGGCCTCTCAGTTAAAAAAAAACAACACCCGGCATACACCATCTCCAAAACTTCCAGTGTGTTAGGCACCAGTTTCCTGTCAGTAAGAACCAAGGGAGAGCCTTATGTCTTCACTTTCAAAAGGGCTCAAGTGAGAATGACTGTGAACTGACTTCCAGAAATGTCAATCCACAACCAACACGTTAACTCCTTCCCAAATAAGTGTTCTCATTCGTTCAGAGCTAAGTTGCTAAATATCGCTGTTAATTTTAATCCAGTTTAAAAAGGTTCGATCAGTCTTGTACTGCTTGAACCACGGTACATTCCTTCACCCCCCAAAACTTAACTGATCAGACTTCTCTGGGTTTCTCATTCTGCCATTCATCAGTGAGAACAGTATTTTGCAAGTCCTCTGTCCTCACCACAGAACTTAATTCACTTGTCTCTCCTTTTTTTTTTTTTCCAAAAGGGAGAAATGACCTTTTTCTTTCCCAAATATTAGTAACTACCAATCACTTTGCTGTCAGACGTAACATCCTTACGACACCAACCAGTGAACATCATTTGTACCTACATTCACATCCCTCAATCCATTTTCCCATTATACTTACGTCAGCTTTAATCTTTTAATATGACCTGGCATTACAGGAACATACAGCATTTTGACTCCCTGTACAACCATAGTTGGTTCAATTCCATATTTCTCCTGGAATTCACAAATTAAAAATTATTAAAAGTCTAGGACAGCTGCTCAATTCAGCAAATACTACTACTGCTAATATTAAACAGCATAGGATCTGCTATTATTCCAAAATATAGGATCCCAACCAGAAAACTGGATAATGCATGAACCTCTACAGAAGTTTTAAGATATATCTGAGCCAATTAACAAATTAACAAAGAACTTGAAAACAGTCTTGAACACATTTACTTAGAGACATCCCCACTGATGTTACTTCTTTCTTGAATTATTCCAGTTTGAATGATGACTTGATAAAAGAAAACAGCAACAAAACACAACAAATAAACACCTCAAACAAGCAAACTCTTTCCTCTTAAGCCAGTACAGTAGATAAATAACCCAGTACAGTAGATAACTTACTCTGACAGCATTTATGAAGTCCAACAAAGTAAAATCCTCTTTCCCATAAACTGTCCACCTGTCCCAGATTGTAAATGATATCCCATTTCTGTTTTTAAAAAAAGAAAGGCTGTTTGTTACTTTAGAACATCAACTCAAGCACTTCCCTTAAACATGTATTGAAGAACTGCTATGGCTCCTACGAACTTGCTGGGTTATACTGAGCAAACAACTCTTCCCCCTCTGCTGCCACTTCTCCAGTTCTCAGACCTGGCTGAGCATAAGGCACAGTAAGAACTCTGAGCAAATGTGGTACCTGGCAATGAGCTTATTGAGTTTTCAGACCTACTGAAAAATTGCTCTTGTATTCACTAAGATGCAGATGTGTGTCCAGTCTGTGTAGACAGGATGTATATTAATAACCGTCTAACTTATCTAGATTTTTAAAGCCTCACTAACAACAGCTGCTACTGAAAACAAAACTAAGCTCTTGAAACCACTATTTTTAAAATTAGGACAGAAGAGTATGTACTGCATTTTCCAAACAGGAAGTTCTTGAGCAATGCATTATGAGACACCCTTGCCGGTACTAAGAGTATCAATTACAAATTCAGCAGCACATGGTAAATGGATAACAAACAGTAAGTACTTCCAAGTTTAAAGAAGAATTAAAAAAATCCCCTAGAATATCTATAACATTTAATTGGATTCTGACCCATCATAGTTCTGCACGTTAGGCCTTAATTTGGTTATCTGGATTTAGTAACTGTATGGACTTGACACCTGTTTTAACGGCTCACCAAGTTCTAAGCATCAACTACAGATTTCCAAACACCACCCCTCTGCCGTTGTCCTTCCTACCTGATTTCCGTTCTTCTTACTTCAGCTGTTTCTGTAAAGACCATTATGGGAATAGCTAGGTTCAGAAAACAGTTCTTGTATGCATCAGCTGAGTAGCCACCCACAACTTTGATGAGTTCCAGTGCAACCTGCCGCAAATAAGAATCCCATACTTCCATGAAACCAAACACGGGTTTTACGTACTCTATTACCAACACCAGTTAAGTGGCCAGCAACTACAGAATAAGTTGTTAATGAAATCAGCCTTTTTCCAACCGGCAGAGTATCTGGAAACACAACCCAATATGCCACAAATTCTGTTGCTGCTACTGGAAATACTTAAAACATTTGAAAGTATTCCCAAGGTAGGATTATTCCGAAATTGTTTAATTAATACATCTACACAAAACATGCAGTTCTCTTGAGGCGTATGGATGTGAACTACTACAGAACAGATCCTTTCCAATCTTTGCAGTGGCACCCTGATCAAAGTTGCTATTAATTGCAGGAAAAAAACCAAAACCCACTCTCAGCAAATCAGAAACAAGAGCTCCCACAGTTTACCACATCTAGAACCAAGAGCAACCTTCTGTATTGGTACATGAGAAAAAAATATTAAGTTTGAAATAAACCCATTTCTTTAACAAGGCTCTATCACAGTAGTGCTAATCAATATTCAGAGAACAGTAGTTTTAGGCAAGGAACAGTAAAAGAAATAAGCATTTTAGACATTTTGGAAAGCACACTCACCAGGCCTGAGACTGCAGCAGTCGCTGTTGCAATGGCAGGGATAATCTTTCCAGCAATGCGCTTTGTTTTGTACCGATCTGCCGGCTCGATGTTGTACATCTTGGCTCGCAAATTTGATGCTGCTGTTATGAAATCTATATGCCCATTACTATCGTCATCTTTTTCAAAGGAGATCGGCTTCATTTGCAAATCACCTGCTCAAGAAAAAAAACCAAACACAAAACACAACATAACCAGCAAAAATTGTTATTAGAAAACTGAAGCTGTCCTAAGCTCTCTGTTAGAGAGAGCAAGGTACTGTAACAAATGAAAAATTTCACATCCTGGAGCTTGGTGCCTTACTTTAAACTTGCTTTCCCATGCTAGAAGCAGAAATATCTCTATCAATACCAGTTGTTAGAAGTGAACAATGAAAGAAATATCAACAGAGATCCATAATTTTATTTTCCTTCCAACACCAGAAATAGATTTTGGACAGTCCTAGGGATGTTTCTTATGCACCCCAACTCACCATGGCATCATCCTGTGCACATTTCCTCTTTAAGCTTTGTTTACCTGTAACCATTTCACTATGGACTCAGTAGTATGGGAGAAAGAGGTTAGGACTGACACTCCAAGGGATGGGTTAGAGTTAAGCTAATCTTTCTCCCTTGCATTTCACAGGCTTAAAAATGCACACATGCAGTTGTTGCCCAATGACCTCTTTATGTGGCCAGACACAAAAACAGGCTTTAAGCATCCTCATTTTAACTTGTCTAGAAGATGCTGAAGTGACTAACAGCCTTCACAATCTAGGATACCTTCAGATTGATTCCTATAAGTAGCAATTCTCAACCTTCTCATATCTGAATCACTTTCAGTCCATCTGGGATCTAGCTGGCACTCTTTCCCTCCTTAGCGTTCAATTCCCTGCTGCCTGCTCGCTGCCATCAGAGTTGTACTTACATGTACAAGTGTAACAGAGAACCCTGTAACTTGCAGGAATCTCAGAAATACAGAAGCATAGGGTAATGCCAAGTAATAAGGACTGTTACTGGCATATCACTTCAAAAAGCTTTAGATACCTGCTATCTGCTTCTCGCAGCACTACAGAACTGCTTTATCCAAAGACCTGAATGTCATACTACTGGCGGTGCAACCACAAGACATGACTAAGCTGTGAAGGCAGTTTGCGCTACTCACTCTCCAGAGCTTCATTGGACAGTATAGACTTCTCCAGCTGGAAAATAGCGTTTCTTTCATCTTCACTGCTGACTGGAATATGATCCGGTTTTCTTGCCGTTTCATCAGTCTGTACAACCTGCAAGTGTGGGCAGTGCTTGAGTAATAAAATACACAAACTTTGTACAGCAGAAGTGTGAAGTGTCCTGTCTTCCCTGCAGTCTTTCGTCCCCAGTTCAAGAGAGACAGAGACTTACTGGAGCAAGTCCACCCAAAAGCCACAGAGATCACTGAAGGACTGCAGCACCTCCCATACGAGGAGAAGCTGAGAGCTGGGACGGTTCAGCGTGGAGAAGAGAAGTCTCAGTGGGATCTTATAAACTGGTACAAATATCTCATGGGGGGAAAAGTACAGAAGGCAGAGGCAGAGTCTTCTCACTGGTGCTCAGTGACAGGATAAGAGCAAAAATTGAAAAGCATGAAGTTTCAGAAGAAATAAATACTTTAAAGAAAAAAAACAAAAAAAAAATCCCAGCAAAAACTGTGAGGATGGTTGAACACTGGCACGAGTAGCAGAGAGGCTGTGGAGTCCCCACCCTCAGGGACTCAAAACCTGATGGAACACAGTCCTTGATGCCCTGCTCCAGTTGTCCCTGCTTAAGCAAAAGGGATTGGACTAGGCAGTCTCCAGAGGTTCCTTCCAACATCAACCATTCTGTGATTCTGAGTCAAAATACTGGTTTTGTCCCACAAGGCAAGCATTCACAAGACAAGTGTTACCAGTGGCCAAGAAAACATGAGAACACCCTGGAATATTTGCTAATTTCAAATGATGACAAATGCTAGCCACTGCACAGACATATTTAAGCTGTTTTGAAGTTAAGACTTCAAAAATAAACATAAAAGTAATGACAACACAAAAGTAGTGACATTCCTTTATAATACCTAGAAATAAGTAACAAATTGACACTAGTCTTGGATTGCTTTAAAGTTGCTTATGAGTAAAATTTTGCTACTTTTATTAAAATAGTATACTCATAGAAATTTTAAAAAAGCTTGCAGACTGACTTAGTCACATGCATTGAAAATGATGCTACAACAAATCATTTGCAAAAGGCAAAAAACATTTAGTATTTGGTACCTTATTTAGCATAGAAACCTTAGTGACATCAAGTTAAAGCAGTCCTGTACACCAAACTCTTGTTTCTCCAAAACACATTTTAATTTGTGTTTATTTCTCATCAGCATCAATGTGAGAAGTGGTTGGAGATGTGGGTCACTGCTTGTGAATTTTTAATTTTTTTTTTTTATTTCCTTTAAACTAAAGATGACACTCACTTTGTTTGAAGGTCTGAATTCCGGTACCTTCACAGCTGAAATAATCTTCAAAATAGTTTCCTCTGCCAAATCCTGTTATGGTTTTGAAGAAAAACAGCTTAAATTCACATCAACTCAAGAAGGCCCCCCCAAAAAAAAACCCTGTATTATCCAGTAGCATTTCAAAGAAAATAAAAATAAAAAACAAACCTCAAAATCCCACAAATATTCAATGATGTTTCAGTGATATTTCAGTGAAACATCAAGTGCTGTTCCTGTTGCCACAGTGAACCAGAGTGGTGTGAAGTGCATAGCACTTGAAAACTGAACAGAACTGAAGTGTAAATGTGACTTACAGGAAAATCCAATTAGTAAAGAAAAATGATAATGAGAAAAACAAAAGGATAAGCAACACAGATGCCTTGAGTAGCAAAAAGTAAAACTCCTGGACCGTAGCTAAGACTTTTTTAAAAAATGCCTTAAAGATCTCTTCTTTCAGTTCAGTTATTACATTGCACAGGAAATAGATCCATCAACATAAGAATTCCCAAGCTCAGCACTTACTGAAAATACCCAACACACTACTCATTTCTTCTCCGGGTAAGGGATTTAAATAAAGGCTACATGTTACCAGCTGCTAAGCAGCCACTGCTGAAGGACAGATTACTTAAAGAATCACTTTAATCAGTTCTTGGAAAGAACTGGCAACTAGACATCAGGCCAAAGAACATGGACATCCAAGTTATTGGATGGGAACACTGTTAAAGGTATTTTATAGTATTACCTTTTCAGTGAAAGGAACACAGTACACTGTTGCAAAGAGTTTTGCTGCACTCACAATGAAACCATAGTGCCTGAAGAATAGAGAAAGAATTATTTTTGTTTGGTTGATTTTTTACTTTGACTCGCATGATTTGCAATCACTGTCAAAAAGGTCTTGAAAACAGAGAAAAAAAAATCCCCCCTTCAGCACACAAAGTACCAAACAGATAACAGCTTTTGAGGGACTCAGAAGTCCTCCCCAAAACTAAGCAAACTTTGATGAATGAAGAGTTATTTAATGAAAACCCTATTTCTTTAACCTTTGCAGTCAAGAAAACAACTACAAGGTTCACATTATATCAGTATGATAATAAAAAGCTTCCCCTTAGAAACACTGATATTTGCCATGGTGCCAGTTTACACCCTAACTAAAATTGGTAGTCTGGACAGTTTCTCAAAGCAAGTATAGATAGATATGCAGCTGATAAAGGCTTTTCAGTCCTTCCTCCACATCAATTTTTTTTAAAATTATCTGTAATACCCAAGCCATTTAGATCAGCCCAAATTGTCAGGAAGAAGAAACTGTCTGCTTCCACTAGGGTCGTTTTAGGTAGTCAATTATATTTGATGCATCCTGAATTTCATGATATGGGCCGATGGGGGCAGGGGATACTACAGCCAACTACTCCGTAACTCTGTAGTCACACAAGAAATGAAACAGGTTGTTCTAAGCCACTTCATAGTGGGTGTTGTCAGAACTTCCCACAGCACCTTCCAATCCTGTATCAGTGCAAGTTAAATTACTTGCAGAAAATACTACAGAGTTTGCTGAATCTGCCACAGCATAAGACTATGCACTAGTACCTATCAGGTGCCAGTCCAGCTTCTAGTGCTATAAAGCCACCACTTTGCACTTTCTGCTGTAGTGCAAGTTTTATAGGATGCTATAAAATGCATCAGTGACAGTACCATACTTACAAAGGATCACTAAAGTCAAACTTCACTGGGAAAGGCGGCCTCTTTGGTGACTGCCAAAACAAACCTGGGAAGAAGACAAACTTAAGATGAAATCCTAAGGAGTCAGGACCAGCAACGCATGGCGTATGCCATGAATTCACAACAGGCACAAAGGGATACTTTGTACTTACTTCCATCTTTTAATCGTGTGTCCAGGGGAAAGGAATGAATGAGCTGAAGAGCCTAGAGGAGAAGCCAGAGTAGATTCTGTAATTTCTCATACGCAGGCTGACATGACCATACTAAATCAAGCCTTCCTTTTAGTAATGATGTGAAACCTTGAGACAGCTTTTAATACACTCCAATACATAGTTGAAGTAATTTAAACTGTTAAGAAAATCTAAGACACCCGTGTCAAGACGCAGATCTTAAAGACACAAGTACTACTAGACAGTGGCCAGTCCATCCATCTGTCCAAAGTCCAAGCAAGATGCTTAATCCAACAAGCAAAGTGTTCCTCCCACCCTGCTGTCACTGGAAGATTCCTGCACAGCGACTCACAATGGGGAACGCAATGTTTTCTCAATGTGACAGCTACCACCAGGGCTCCCAAACTCACAGAGAGCCTATTACGTATATCACATTATTACATAACACACAGTATCACATTACATCTTTCTGACAAAATTACACACATGCACACACTTTAAGCAACACTGTGGACCAGATTCTCAGAATGACTGGCTCTTCTATCAGTCAACCGTTTTGTGATACTTTTGAGAAAATCAGGGACATGAAGAAGAGTTCTGTAACAAAAGTTTTGTGAGGGAAACAAAAAGCCACTGTCCTTTAGTAAAAGGATAACCCTGCAGCTCTAGCAAAACACAACACACAGTCAGCTGGAAAAATAACAAGAAAACTGCACACAGACCACAGAACTGCACTACTAGGACTGAGTTAACAAACCAGACTAAAAAGCACTACAGTAGATAGAGGAAGGGATGCGTCATTTTTGAGTTTGAAGTACAGTTTGTTATTTATGAAGAGGTGCAGATGAGGACAAAGACTTGGACATCTAGTTATTAAGGCTATGAAGTTTTCTAAAAGCCTCATCAGTCTAGAACCACCTCATTTCCAGATCTTACCTACCTTGTGGCTAAAATACTTCTCAAATTTTACTCTTGCAAGTTCCACACACTGAGTCCAACTTCGAGGTCTTCTACTGAGTGTTTTAATAACATGAAAACAGCCTTCTAAGCTCTCCCCTGATTTTATTCTCTAGGTAGAAAAGGAAATATGAAAATGTTAAAACAGACAAGGTTCCTCCCAGAACAGTCAAACAGTAAATATGGTTATTGTAAGTTATGGGCAAAAGGGCACAAAGGGTCACTGGGAAATACTATGCTTTTGCAATCCCTTCCACTGTGTTTTTCCCCAAGGGCTGTGGTCTATGGGATTTATTTCCACCCAGCCCTATGGACCGTAGGTCATGACAGAGTCACAAGAAAAAATATTAAGCAATTGAGACTAATTTAATTACACAGTTGAATTCACTTAAAACTAAGTTTCCCCTTCATTTTTCCCAGCTGGTTGCATATGAGTGTGACATCTACTATACACTCCTTAGCAGTACTACAGTATTTCTGATATTTCTACATCATGTACAGAGCACACATGAGCTAGAGAAGCAGCCCATGCACGAGACACAGACTCTAAATTGAGACGCACCAGAAATACTGTTCCCATGAAAGATGAGCTCATGACTTGACCAACTAAGTATTCACGTTCTCTAAATAGTCAGAAAACAACCCACATCTCACTGAACTTAAATAGAAACAAATCTATACAGCATTAAACCCTGTACTTTACCTCAGCAACACTTCCCTACCTGTAGAACTTCTTCTGCAGAGAGATAGGTTTGCCAGAACTTGTTAAATAACGAAGGCTTGTGAGAAAATGAACTTTCAAACTGGAAAATAAGAAAAACAAATACAGTGTTTGACAAGAAGTATATCAGATCCCCCACCTTTCCAAATACACATTAAATTATGCTTAACACCAGTAAGCTTATTTCCTTACCTTATCTCTTGCCCACTGTATTGTATGCTCAATAGCAGCTGGGAAAGACTTCAAGGTGCAAAAAGGTATTTCTTCTTCTGGTGGATCCCGCTGTAATTAAGGACAGATGTGTGTAAATGCATGCTTATTAAAGTTTATTGCCAGTAATAGCATCAAGAATTTCTAGACTATGGAAGTTTAAAATTCCACTGTAATATAATACAAGGTGGCTTGCTTATGATTAGAACAAAATGGTTTTTATGACCACTAACATATGACTTCCTGTTTATAAAGAACAGTCTAACCTCAATAATAGAAAGCAAAACTGAAACGCAAACAGCAGAAGAAATTGCCAACCAGCTTTTCCAAGGTGCGCAGCTTGCATTGCTCAACGTGACATCAATAGAATATACTGAAGTACACCCTTTCACCCAAAGCCAGTAAGACTTCTCCCTTTGTGGACAGTAGGCAAGACCATTAGGATGCTCAAAATCCTGTCTGTTCTCATGGCACCGTTTCACGCTGTTCTCAACCAGTAAATGTCTACCTTGTAAAGACAGTTGCACAAGAACGTAAGCAGAGGGATGCTGCAAGAGTTTGAAGGTTCATTTCCCTTTCTCCAATCAAACAGAACTGTTATGTATGCTTGTAGAAACGGGCAGACTAATTCCTCCTGCAGAGGCTTACGTTTCTTATACCTGTCTGTGGAGGTGACATTCATCAAGAACAGAGTGAGCAGGCAGAAAGCAGTTCCAAGAAAGAAACCCACAAGTACAAAACTAGCTTGCGATGCCATTGTGGGACTAGATTCTTATTTATAAAAATCACAGAGTCGTTTAGGTTGAAAAAGACCTTTAAGAGCATCAAATTCAGCCATAAACCTAGCACTGCCAAGTCCACCACTAAACCATGTCCCTAAGCGCCACATCTACACAGCTTTTAAATACCTCTGGGGATGGTGACTCAGCCACTTCCCTGGGCAGCCTGTTCCAGTGACTGACAACCCTTTCAGTGAAGGCATTCTTCCTAATATCCAATCTAAAACTCCCCTGGCACAACTTGAGGCCATTTCCTCTTGTCCTACAACATATTACTTGGGAAAAGAGACCAACACCCACCTCACTACAACCTCCTTTGAGACAGTTGTAGAGAGCCGTAAGGTCTCCACTCAGCCTCCTTTTATCCAGGCTAAACAACCCCAGCTCCCTCAGCTGCTCCTCAACAGACTTGTGCTCCAGACCCTTCCCCAGCTTCTCTGACCTTCTCTGGACATGCTCCAGCACCTCGATGTCTGTCTTGTAGTGAGGTCCATCAAAACTGAACACAGCATTCATGGGGCAACCTCACCTGTGCCCAGTACAGTGGGAGGCTGCTGGCCACACTGTTCCTGCTACAGGCCAGGGTGCTGTTGGCCACCTGGGCACACTGCTAGCTCTTGTTCAGCCAGCTGTTGACCAATACCCCCAGGTCCTTTTACACCAGGCAGCTTTCTGCCCCTCTTCCCCAAGTCTGTAGCATTGCAAGGGACACTTTAGAAGGGAGCTTTCAAGAGATTAAAAAAATTTTTTTTAAAGGTCCCTTGGAAATGCTTCAGAATTATGACTTTTTCCAGAGCTTGCGTTTCATGATTCATATAGTAGTTGCTTTTAATTACTGCACTAGGTGTAATCATCAGGTAGGTAGCAGAGATAACTCCAGTCTGCTCAAATTTTATTTCCTGTGAGCTGTTCTTCAGAAACCAAGGAAGTAATTATTTCCTAACAGTACTGATCTTCAGCAACTCAAACAGGCCACTTATTTTAGACAGATACATAAATGATTGAAGAATCAGAAGACATTATGGGGCTAGCTACAGAAGGTAAGCAATGGTCTTAAAACACTTACGTGACTATTATAGGACTCTGTCAGATGGGGCACAGTAACTTCTGTGTGTCCTTTTGTTCCCATAGTTCCAGAGTCTATAAGAGGACGCAGGTTTGCTACACAACGACTGATATGGAAAGAGAACATGGAAAGACACAAAGTATCAGAATACAACTTTATCACTTCACTCCTGCCTTGCAGACATTACCAGAGTGGAAGCAGAATTGACACTAGGCACTTTTATTAGAGTGGAAAGCTTGCACCTAACTCAGGAAAAGATTAAATAAGAAGCGGTATTCCAAGTGCGATCAGGATACCATAAACCCAATTCCACCTACAGCATTAGTAATTCCCTTTAAATGTAAACATCCCTACTTAGAAATACATCTTCTTATGCATAATTTAACCTTAAGATTGCCACAGCAGTTTCCCTGTCATCAGACCCTAGAGCTATTAACTTCAAAGAACTCACACCAAGGCTTACACCAGCAGAGTTGGTTTCTACTTTGAATACAAACCCCTTCCTGCCCCCAGCCAGCATCCCCATAAAGAAGCAAGATACATCTGAGCAATTTGCTATCAGATCTTATAAGCAGCTGCAGATCAGGAATATTAAGAATAGCAAAGCTCACATAGGAATGTTAAAAGCAGCCCTCAGTTCCTTTCCACAACCTACCTATCAATGTACCGCCTCGCCTCCACATTGTCCAAAGCAGTCACAATCACATCTTGCTTGGTATAGAATTCGTCACTGTAAGTGTTCTCGGTGGCTGGACAAACTTTATTAATATATGAGTCAATCTTTAAGTAAGGATTGATGTTCAGAGTTGCTTCTGCTGCAGTATAGCTTTTAGGCTTCTGAAAGTATACATACATACAACAACATTCAGATAAAGAACATCTGGGACACAGAGGTATCAGCTTCATTTGCTGATCAGACAGAAATGTTAGTATGAAAAACATACAATAAAGCAAATTCTTTAATGATATGCCTCCCTCACCAAATATACTCAAAATGTGATTTATAAGATACTTATTGAAGTAGTACATCAGAGACCACAAGGTTAAAGTGTTTAAATGGTGCAGCAGAAGCATATCGAGTAACTGAAACTGATGCCACGTGCTGCTTCTCATGCTCTCAATGTGCTGTAAGAAAGGAGTAGTTCATGACTGTCAGAGGATAAAGCCCTTGTTGTGCCTATGTCTACACAGCACAGACATCAAACACGTGAATAATCACATTGCTGCAAGGCATTCCACACAATGCCAACTTCTGAAACTGAACTGAAATAGAGCTCTTAAGCCACCTGACACTTCCAGCCATATAACATTCAATTATCTAAGGATCAGCACTTACAACAGCAGAACTCCAGAGAGCGTAGCTTCTGAAAGCCTGTGGAGTTCACCTTCCCTTTATCTATCCATCCAGAATATAATTCATTCACAGATTTTCTAGACATGAACAGGAGGCAGAAAATCCAGTGGCTGGGTTTTGGGCAGGGGAATCCCTTCTCCCCACTGCTGTCAAAATCTGAGCCACCTTTTTTATTTTGGGCTATCTGCAAGCACAGGGCTATTCTCTCTGCTTCTGTGGCATTAACAGTTCATATAGTACACATTTTCTGTATGTACATGGGAGTTTTGCCATGCTATTTACCAGCTTAATGAAGACCAAATTAAGAAGACAGCAGCTTTGGTCAAGTTCCACTACCAGTAGCTTTTGCACTGAGAACACTTCTGCCAGTGCTGTCCACATTTTGTTGTTCTGTTTTATTCTTCCTGAATTTCAATGGTGTAGTAAAGCATTTTTGGCATATTTTTAGGCCAAGTTGGAGATATACCATTAGTCAGCCACCAGTACAAATAAACATGAGACCAGTAATTTTATTCAACTAATACTAGCGATAAATGGGATGCTAACATAGTTCTAGGTATTGTTTTTAAAAATAGCACACTTCATTACAGCCTTTAAGTCTTTCCTGGACAAAAGTATTATACAGACACGTAAGTTCAGCTCTCAGTGGGGACACAGGACAAAGAAACACAATAACCCAGGAAGTTTACTGAAATGAGAAAGCCTACCTGTATGTGATGAGGTCGAAAAAGAAACTGCCTGTTCAGGTTGGATTTCTCTATCAAGTCTGGATCTGTAATTGTAACCTAAATCAGAAGGGGCAAAAGCAACAGCTGAAGTTACAATTTATGTGTAACACTGAGCAATAATCTTGATGAAATCTCTACAAAAACTTACCAAAACAAAGCACTCCTCTTGGCAACCACTGCAGCTAACAGCTCTGCCTATACCGAGTGATTAAAATTTGTTTTTAAAAAAATCAGAAAACAGAAAAACTGTTCCAAGTGTGTTATGCTCTAATTGCACAGTACTTCCACTCTGTGCTGAGCTGTTTATCCTCTGTGCAGAGATCAACCTGAAATAAGGCTTAGACTTGTAACATTTTAAAGTAGTCTAAATATTTAATTATTCCTCATCACAGTACTTATTAAAAAGTGAAGTTTGGAGGTGACTTACTAATCCTTTTTCTTGCCCAGTACCGACACCAAGAAGTGCAAAGTTTTTTAGCATTTCACAGCCTATTGCTCCACAGCCAACCTACAGAAAAGAACATTTTTTAGTCAGAAACATAAATGAAAGCCATGAAGACAGGTGTAACAGACAAGTCCCATTACAATTCGGGACCATTTATTCTGCAGCAGTACACATCATCAGGTACACTCTCATTATTTTGAAGACAGCAGGTATCTGCTGTATTAATATGACCTTTGCAAAAACTGCAGTGTCAATTGGGACTGTTTAGTTTGGAGAAAAGAAGACTTAGGGGGGACCTAATTAGAGTTTATAAATATCTTAGACATGGGATGCCGGGGGAATTGGCCAGCCCCTTTTCAGTGGTCTGTGGGGACAGGACTAGAGGCAATGGCTGTAAACTGGAGCATAGGAAGTTCCGCACCATCATGCGGAAGCACTTTTTCACAGTGAGGGTGACAGAGCACTGGGACAGGCTGCCTAGGGAGGTGGTGGAGTCTCCTTCTCTGCAGATACTCACGTCTTGTCTGGACGCCTATCTGTGTAATATGGGATAGGGAGTCTGCTTTGGCAGGGGGGTTGGACCCGATGATCTCTCGAGGTCCCTTCCAATCCCTATGATTCTGTGATTCTGTAATTATACTCACCAAGAAAACGTTCAAATTGTGCAGTTTCTGGCACAGAGAGTCTCCAATACAAGCCCTCAAGGCATCATACCGATCTCCCCTATGCAGGCATAGGACACAAAACCAGAAGACGAGTCAGCTGTTATTTATCATTGATGCCAAACTGCATGTTGATGTGAACTAATAGAAATGAGACCAAAACCCCTATACAGTTCCTATTCTATGCGTGCTCAGATAGGGGACACATTCTTAATCCCAAACCTGTCCTTTTTGGAAACAGCAATGAACAAACTTTAAAAGATAGCATCGTGACCCAGATGGGAACAATACATAAACCAGCAGATTGTAGTTATATTTACCGTGGGAGAAATTCTTCAGAGCTCATCTTTTCAAGAGGTGTTACAATGTCTAACATATCTATATATAGCTGGAAAAAACCAAACAAACAAAACAATAAAAGTCCATGAAAAGCATTCCTGTTATTTTCATTTTAAAAGCAACTGTTTTATATGTACAGAGTCTAGAAATTTAGGAGCACAAAGTTTGTACTGCCAGTGGAACATAACACAACATTCAGCTCCCTACAGGTCACAATTTCAGTGGACAGCAAAAAGTACCTGGGGGGAGAAAAGCTCCCTGAAAAACGAGCTGCAAACTTTTGATTTCTGACAGGCCTGTTACTACCCCAAATTAGACTGTGAAGTTTTTTAAGCTAACTTTATTCTGACACTTATCCTTAGAGTCTGAAAGCACTGTTCTTCTGTATAGTAGCTTAAACTGGCATCTTGACTGTATCACACCTTTGCAGCCATGCACCGACAGGCCAATTCTCTCCTTGCTTGTTGGGAAAAAAATGAGGTGATGTCTGAACCACAAATACAGAAATTTTAGCTAAAGTTGCCTGCATTTTTATTGTACACATAAAACCATTCTATTTTTTCCCTAAAGTCTCAAGCCTTCCCCCACCTCCCAACCCCCGCCCCGTTCAGGCTATCTTGATCATACAGCATTTACACATTCACAATATTACTGTCAAAACAAAGATCCAAAACCAGACACCTTACCCACTGCTGCAACGGCGAAAATTTTCCTGTTACTGCTTTCAAGACTTCCTGGCTTGCAACACCACCCACTGCTGCTGCCAGAGGAGCTAGAAACCCCTGAGCAGTCCGAGAAAGCCATTTCACTACATCTCCATTCACCTGAGGCTGAAAAATAAGACATAATGCAACAGATTTAGCCCTTCAATCAAGCAAGTCAGTGCTTGACCATTCCACAGATTATTGTTCTTCAGTAAAAGACAGAGAAATTCTTTCACTCTGACTAGCAAAAAGTTTCCATACAAGGTAGATCCGCTCTATACCCTGTCCTTGTATATGAATTTATGTAAAAACTGGATTCATATAGCCACAAGATTCAGCCTGCACATCAGGTGAACATTCAGTTGAACCCATGCTGAAACACCATTCTGTTTCCTGGCATGGACTTCAGAAAGCCATCTGATCCATCTAAAGATCGATATAAAGACCAGAACAAAGACCAACAACTAAAGAAAACATGATCTCTAGGCAAGTAAACAAGCACATCAAAAATTAGTCATAACGATGATGATTCCACTCACTTTGTTTTCCAGTGTTTCAGTTACAGACATGGCTATTTTCAACATTTCCTCAGCATCTTGAAGGCATCTAGGTATCAGGGAAAAAAAATATATTGATCACTTAAACATTCTAAAGTCCTTCCAAAAACACAATCAATGGAGCAAAAAAAGCACTGGATACAGAAGGAAGAGTTTGGAATTTTATATTGGCTTTAACAATGAGCATTAAAGATGCACTTCTAGATGTTATGATCACAGAATTATAGATTCGTCTTGATTGGAAGGGACCCTTTAGATCATCAAGTCCAAGTTATGGTTAGCTCAAGAACAGCTGTCTCGGTGGTGACGCCCAGGTGCAATTCCAGCCTTAAGATTTATCCTTTGCAAGTAGTGTTGTCCTATCTAACTCAAAATTATGCATATCAAGAACTACAGGTGAAAAAAATTACTGAAAATGAAAACCAAATCCTTCAGACTTTTTAATCCCATAAGCTTAAGGAGTCACAGAAACATGTTTTATTACCACCACAATGTGAAAAAACTGGAACAGAGACAGACTTTTTCAAGAAGCATTTTCTGTCCACTTGGGCCCAGAAAGTGCCACTGCTCTATCAGGGCAAGCCCTGTTACAAACCTAGACATACATTAGGTAATATTTCTAATCTAGATTTCAACTTATCATTTCTACGTTGTCTACTAAGTACCAGAAAGACAACGTACCCTGCTGCACATCAAACCAGCAACTACACAAAAAGGAGAGATCTGTCTGTGTGGTGGTGCAACTCCCCTCTCTTGAGCCACTCAGTACTTACTGCAATTACTCGCTCCTTTTCAAGGCTACAGAGCATAGTGCTACAGCACCCCCTTAATGTGCCTGGTTCTTGCTTCCTTTGTAACAGCAATGGCCTGGCACATCTGTGCTTGAGCAGTGACATTCTTGCTCCATTATTGCTTGGGAACAAAAATGATAATCAATCACCTCCTGACAACCTGGCTCTCTTGTACATGAGCCGTGGAGGGGAAGATGCCAGAGAAGTTTTGAGTCTGCACAACTGGTGGAAAATAAGAGAATATTTTGCCATCCCAGCTGGGCTGAGGTGGAAAAGTACCTGGCTAAACTAAATTACCTCAAACCCTATAAATAACAATTCTAAGTGAGACCCTTTGAGCTCTCCTGTTTTGCTGTAGATTCTGACCAGCTCCTCCCTTGAGCTGTGATGTCTCTCAGACACAAACCTCTTGAGAATTTTCTGCTGACAGGGGAGGAGGCCAAGGCAAAGCCAGCCTTCTTAAGTCTCAACTATTGCCCACTGAGGAATGCCGATGCATTGTATTTACTCCAAACTCCAAGAGGGAAAAATATAAGCTAGCTTCCTCCATCCACCTCTCTATTTATATATGCGTTTAAATATACACATCTGCCTTTAGAAGTGTGGGTGGCATACATAACACTGTACCTGTTTTATGTTTATATATATGTATTTATACACTTGGATTTAAGATCCCTTAAAGTAAGTTAGTGTGAATCTTGTCATCTTTGAATCTGTAATTAGGCTGTTGTTTTGATTGTAACATTTTACTGAATTACCTGTAAATCTTTAGTCAATTGAGTGCTGCTAAAATTCAGCCTTTGATTTAACTCATTGATTTTATAAAACCTGAAGTGACTAAACCATAACTATGTCAAACACCTTCATCCTCGACCGTCTAATTCAAGGCTTAGAAACAGGAGACTGCTGCATTACCCAATGTTCGGTCCACGGCCAAAGTTCTCCTGGAAGTGGTTCAAAGCAAGCATGGCAATATGGATCTGCAAAGGTGCCTGTTAAGACAACAATAGCTGTTGATTAGCTCCAAACTTGAGAAAACCAACTATTTGACCTCTTCTTTTACCACTTCACTTCCTTGTCTCTGAACCATACTGCTCAAAAAAAGGTTTGAAATAACATTAAAAAGTGAGTTTGAAACATCTTGCACTAACGATTTACAAAGTGGAATTATAAAGTATGACTCAGTAGCAATGTAATACCCTTCATACCCATTCAGCACCCACTTCAACTAAGTCCAACTAAAAGAGTCCCCAGAGGAATTTACCACTGAAAATTGGAAAGTACAGTCATCTTTTAATGAGACATTAGAATGAATTGCATGCTACCAAACATCAATAGCAAAGCCCAGCATTATGGGTCAAAAGTAGAAAATCTGAAAAGGCAAGTTATACCCTATATTATCAAACAAAAAAATCATTAGATCAACATTTTTTAGTTTAAGATTTTAATTAGTCCAAGACTTACATGTGGCTTGCATGTCTGTAACTTAACTAAAATTACATTTGAGACAAACACTGCTAGCTTCCTCTCAGTTAAAAAAACCCCCACCAAACAAACACCTCTGGATTATTTTTTCTAAGGGGAAAAAACAATATATTCTTACACTGTTAACTCTGGTTTCCAACCAACCTGCGATCACCTTTATCTGATTATCCCAGCTTTGATGCCAGTGTAGGTTTTATCAACCAAACATCAGTAAATACAGGAAAAAACAGTGTCACTTGCAAAATTTACACTCCTATGAATTAAGGACTTACCAAACACTGAGATTTTAAATGGTAGAGGTGACTGAGCTATGCACCTACAAAATACTTGGTGCAAGTCATAGGTAATAAGCCACTACAGTGACCCAAACTGTAACGTATGTGAGCACGCAACTGCTGTCTCACTGTTATTACATACTTTAAACTCCTTTTCAACCACTACAGAATAGTTAGGAAATGATATTGTTCTACACATAAAGCTGCAGATGACATTCCATGTAGTTTTAAGATTAAAGTACTTATACCCAAATCCCCATGTTAATTACCTCAGGCTTGCTAAAATCCGCAACAAGGCATAATGGATTTGTTAACTGCTGCTCCAACCGTTCCTGGAAAGATATAATTCATGACAACATCACACCTGCTTAAAGACACGACAGTCACTGCTCCCTGATAAAACAATACTCTTTATGGAGAGAACAAAATAACCAAATATCCTCTCTTACTAGAACTGCTATTACTCTCTCCATTATTAATACCACAAAAGATGCATAAAGTAACCGTCGACTGCAAGTTTTGTCAATCAAAAATGGCCACAGAGATGTTTTACATCCTAGTAGCAAGACCCATCCCTTAAATTGCTCTTAAGTCAGCTACCGGAGATTTTATAGGCAACTGGCTGTTTGCTTGTAGAACTTCCCCACTCAGGAAGAACAGAAAGCCACTGCTTCACAGAGACAAGGTACCGAGCTGTGCATTCTCATATGAGAAGCAGCTGGTTCTCACTCCCACCTTTTTAGAAGGCTGTTTGAGGGCAGTCAGGATTTAATTTCTGCAGGCTCAAAAAGGCACACAGCACTGCATGGTTTGCAACCCCTCTTACATAAAACTCACTCAATTGTCTCTTCTTCTCAGAAGGCCCCCAAGAAACCACATATTTGTGGACCTTCATGGAGTGCCCTGTACTACAGGAATAGGCTGCCCGTGTTATTATTTTTATTGTGTCTCTACACTGGCATGTAAATTTGGAGTATTTCCTATTCTCTGGGGTTTAGTAAATCACCATCACAATTCCTACCCAGTGAAATTAAGTGCAAACCCAAATCACGGGTAACCAACTCACGTATCTGCTGAACTCTGCTCCCAGTGGTCAGACCATTAAAACTCAAGAACCTGTTTATGTCAAACACACACTTACAAAGTAAAACACCTTGGGTGTCTTCACTTGGACAGCTATGCCTCCATGTAAGTAAGGCTCCATATCTGATGTATCGCCAATACTGAAGGAATAAGGTGACACCACTGAAACGAGAGGAGAATAAACAGTGACTGATAATTATAAGTACAAATGGATACTACATTTTGGTATACAATAAGGGGGTGGGGGNTTTTGTAGTGTGCAGGCTTCCTTTGAAAGCACAGCTGATCCCACTAACAGGACTGCTCCTCTCTGCCAGTTCCTGAGCTGAGGTATTAGTTTCACATGCTCTGTTATGAAATACGCTTTTTGAAGCGGCAGTGGATTTAACAAGAATTTTGATGACCGCAGCTCTACAACAAAACTGAAATGACTCTCAGTTTTATTTAGACTGTGCCCAGCAGTGTCCAGTATATTGTTCAGAATAGGATTTTAGCCCCATGACTAGAACAACAGACAATCAAAAAGGGCAGCTGAAGCATTTAACTCACATCTTTCCTCTCGTACCATCTGGAGCAAAAATTGTTATTTCATGGAAAACTGAAGCTAAAAGTTGGGCTGTGATGAAGAGGAAGGAACTGAACACAGCATCAGCACTAAACACAGCACCAGTAAAACAAAAGCGTCCAGAGAAAACAGACTCAACCACATGTTTCAAGGGTACTGTTTTGTCTCAGACCACAAAATAGTTATAAACAACACCCATCCACTCACTCTCTCTTCTGCTCCAAACAGGTATTCAGATCTGGGAATTGGGCTGTGCCCCAGCATCCAAGAGGAACCAAGTACCATGCCCCAAGACATGCATGATGCACATCAAAGGAGAGTAAACGTAAATCATGAGAATCACTTCAGAAACATGCTTAGAAACAGGGATGTCAGTGCATCCCCATACACTTAACTGTCACCCAAAAAACTAGACGGCAAACAGCGATGCAGAACGTGGTGTTAATTCAGTCCAAAACCATGAGAGAAGCGGAGGCATTACAGGACCCTCCGAAAAACAAAACAGTTTCCTCAGAAAACTAATGGCACTACCCTCAGAGGCTACCATTTAGTTTCCACTAGCTTAGAGTTTCCACTGCTCTTTAAGCAGCAAGATCAGTTTGGAAAGACTTTATTAAATGGAAATGAAGTCAAGACATCACCAGGAAGACCTCTGTGCCAGAAAGCCATTTTTATGTGCAAGCTCACTGGAGGCCTGCACAACCCAGCACTCCCCTGGCTACAGTAACTCACTCTACACCGAGCTAGAACAGGCCAAAAAATAAACACCTTGCAAAACAGTCAGCAAGTTTACCTGTTATTTGGTGCGTGGATCCATTTAAGCATGACATCCCATTAACTTCCCGAAATGTTAAGAACTGTCCTGTCTCAAGCCTGTGTGGATGGTTTTCAAGGCAAGTGACAATGCCAGGATTTGACTGAAAGCACAGATATCAAAGTTAGCAAGGAGGAAAGCATCTTGTGTAAAGGAGACCTGCTTTATCTCAGGCAGCTTTTGCCCATTCAAACTGCAGCCTCTAAAACTTTTAGCTCCGCAGTTCCACTGTGGCAAGGGAGTTACCTATGATAACTTTTTCAGTCATTTCCAACTCAATAGTGTCTTCATAACACAGAATCTCTCATTTTTACCTCTTACAGTTTTCTGTGTGTTAACAAACTGCATCTGAAGTAGCAGCAAACTTACCTCCACTTCTCAAAACAAAAGAAGTTGTTTTCACAGACATTAAGAAATGAAGTGTTGTGAATGGTCCTTATTACTCCATGTTTCCTTTCTATCTGATCTCCTTAAAAAGGACAGTGCAAACTTATTCCTGACAGTTTGGAACCTTGCAAAGCTGGACATCCTTAAATACAGAAAACTTGTAGCCTCAAACGGATCACAAACAAAAAAGCTCCCACTTGCAGGATTCTCAGACTACACTGCATCCTTTTTTAGGATGTCATGCAAACCTCCCATGCACACAGAACAACACCTCAATCCTGTCCACAGGACAAGATCATGTTTTGGCTGCAATTCTGGTCAGTTTTACACTTAAAAGAGTGGAAGAATGATACAACAAAACTCAAGTAACAGATTATGAGTCATGATATATATCTATACATGTATATATTAATTCCTTGACTTCCCCTTATAGTTTGATTATTAGTACATCTAGACTGGAGGTACAACAAAAGACTTGCTACCAGTCGGCTGAGTGAGGTTATAGTCTGGACTTCTGGAGTTGAAAGCAGCAGCTAAAGTCACTTCCATTTATAAAACAGTAATACAAGATCACATGGTCACCTACTCTAACATTCTGCCCTGGAACTATTAACAATAATATTCTCATCGCACCTGCTTCAGCAGCACGCTGAAGAGGATTGTTCCTGTCCTGAAGCAGCACTGAACCACCTCTCCCTAACCAGTTTCTTTTATTGGGGAGTGATGCCAGGTGGTGTGGAAAAAGCCTGGGCTCACTCAGTTCACCTGGGCTGGCTGCTTGGAGAGGGTAGCTCTGGCCTGGCCAGAACCAGGACAGGCAGGTTAAAACAAACAGCACAATGACTTGTAACCCTTACCTGTGTTATATTTGAAATGAAGATCTCCTTTGGCTCCTCTCCCGTTGTATCCAGCACTTCAAATTCATCACCGAAGTCACAAAACAAACGTGAACACATTCCATACACATCTGCACTGATGAACTATGACAGAAAGTAAGAATGGTAAGTATCCCTAAAACAGCACAAGCCCAAAGAATGACCTCTCACATTCAAGTCTGTCCAAGGCTAGAAGCAGTTTCTATGGTGGAAACACATCATGTGCGCCCAGGCCACCGACTACAGCAGAGCATTCATGACAGCCTTGGACAGTTATGAGTTAACAGTGAAAACTGTTTCCTTAACAGAAGTACTTTTTCTTTTTTTAAAGAACCAAGGGCTGGTACCCAGAGTGGTATTCAGATAACACCACACACATGTACAGAGTAGCAGCCTCATATTCCCAAAACTCATGCTGCTCCATCAACATGCTATCTGTCTCCATTTCTCAACAGAACATGTTGGAGGTCCAGAATGCTCACTGTATAGATTACTCATGTGTTTACCTGTGTATATTTTTTTTCTATTACCTTAATAGGTGGCTGCTGAGCATGACAGAAGTCATTAATCTTCTTCTGTAGCAAGAGACTTACTTCAGTCAGTACTACACACTGTGAACAAGAACAGAAATAAATCTAAAACACCAAAAGCAATCAACATCTTCAGGCTATGGAAAAAGTAGCACTAACATAAACAGTATTAACTAACAGTAAGTAACTCAGGTGCCCTAATTCCCTTTCCCCCAGGCATAACAGTCTTGAGTCAGTTTCCTCATTACGCATTAGACCAGATAGGGTACTGCTCCAAAAGTTCTGGAAAGAAGATGAGCAAGGAACAGTTAATTCTCACTTTTTTTTTTTCCTCTTTTTTTACTGCAGCTGTTAAATTCAAAACCTAATTGGAATACTTAGAAAAACAGTCACGGATCATCTCAAAGAAAATGCAGACCTAGAACTTTAAGATTGAAGTTGGCAAAACAGACAGAAGTGATACTCATCAGTGCAACATCGAGAAGTCGGCACAAGTTTCAAGTCCTGGTGCTCATCAGATTGCAGACATACAATTTCTGCAAGCATTCTTTTAAAGTTTAGTGTAGTATTAGGTTACAAAGCATATGTGCTGTGTCCCATTCAGTTACACACGGCTCATTATCGCTGAGACATTCAGAAACTGCTAGCTACACAGTAAAAGTTCCCAACTCAGCCTGAGCCATGCAGAGAGGCAGGACAGCTGAATGAACAACTGAAAACATCCTCATCCCACCACAGAAGAGTTTATGTTTCATTAGATACACACACACACACACCCCCCTAATCTTTCTAATCATATAGCCTCAGTTTCTCCCACCTGGAATAGAGCACACAAAACATACATAAAACATGTGCTAGGCAGTTGCAAAAAAACCCTACCAACACAGTCAGGTTTCACCTCTGACAAAAGAAAATAAAATGTATGGCAATCTCACTTAGCTATTTATTGTCACAGTAAATTCCACAGTAAGCATCATAAGGAAGTGCTAGGAAAACAAAACTGCTGTTTCAAATTGAAAGAGACAAGCACAACCATTTCATTAGCCCAAATACAAGTCCGACCTCTTTTCTTTACATCATCTCAAGATGTACTTTAAAGTCTGTTTTCATTTTATTTACTTATATTTAAAAAAATCCAAGTTGTTTGCTCTGAGCAAAATACCACACACAACTGCTTTAAGAGTGATGTACCTGGTACTGCTTTAGAAAAGACAGATCTGTGGTTTCATCTAGTGGCACAGTTGATGCTTCTACGTGGACATATGGATTGAGTTCTGAAATACGACGAAGTGTGGCCTCAGCCCTGAAAGAACAGCAGCTTTCAAGTTTTTTATGCATCTACAAAACTGTATTTTCAATACAGAATTTAACACCACACATGCCCTACAAGAGTCCCTCAGGAAGTCTCCTGGCAACAATTACCAACTCATTTATTCACACTTCAGTTCCTAGCAGATCTGAGGAAAACAGCTCTGTCCAATATACAGCGAGACTCACTGATGGTCCAATGTCACGGCTGTTTTCTAGTCTCACATGGGTGACTGAGAAAGCTCAAGGAAGAAATGCACCCTGGGCCCCACTATTAAATTTACATTACAAGCTCACAGCTGCAAGAAGCAAGATGTCTGACTCGGACAGAATTCCGGTCCCAACCTAGACTTCCCCTAATACCTGGGCACTGTCCTCAAAGCCAGTAACTCCAGAGAAAGGGTTTAACAAGTATTTGACATGTATTAGCAGCTCTTGGACAAGGAACTGTTATTTTTTGCCGATGATGAAACTGTTAATCCAAGTCAAGTTCAGTCCTCCCTCACTTCATAGACTTCACCAACCTGTTCCTCTGACTGGTAATATCATCTTCGTGGATGAAGAAGTTGATTCCCAGATCCCATTTTGTGCACTGCTTGGTGTCATGGACTGTAAGAGCCTACAGAAGTTCAGCAAAAAGCATTTACTGGAAGAAGTGTACACGGTCATAACACCCAACAGGACAGATTAAGCCCCACATAAAATGCTGGAGGACAAGTACTGTGGAAGATTCAGTTGTATCACGTCTAAGAAAAAACTCCTCCAGCCTCTTTTCCCATAAAACTCTTACTGTCAGAGACAGAAACACATCTGCAATGTGCCTGTCATTAAGCGTTTTCCTCCCACCTTGCAGTAATGACAGCATTTAAATACCAAGGATGATTTTTGCCACACTGCAACTAAGGGGGCAATTGAGATCTGTAAATTAATAGATTTCCAAAATTTTAAACAGGGTTTTGGTTTCCTTTATTGGAAGTTTTTTTAATGCTCCTCTCTAGTAAAATTAATCCCAGCAGCACAAAAGCAGTCATTGGGTAAAAACATCCAACCATTTTAACAGCTACACAAAAGGGTTCTGATGGATGACAATAGGATGACATATTTTGAATAGTTTGGCTTTTGAGTTTATACCCCTACATTTAGGAGAGGTCACTTTGTACAAAGTATTCAATGTCTGATCAGCTGCTGGCTAAAATATTACATGAGGTATTCCAGAGTGCAGTGGACATTAATGTGAGTCTTGGACTATACCACTAGTACATCTAGATTATTAAAAGTTTTCACCTCCCAGGTCCTCAAACATTTTGAGATCCTTCTACTGGAGGACAGTTTCAGAAATTTAAGATTAGCTAGCTAGCAGTGTTGTCCCTTTTTCTCCTGCTCACCCAGGAATACCCAACAATGGAACTGTTTTACATACCTTTACTCCAGCCAGAATTATATTTTTGGCTGAAAAAAAAAAAAGAAAAAGGAGAAAGAGAGAGAGGCAGTGTTGTTGTAGATTTTTTGCAAATCTGTAATTTAATCATTACGTGGGTGGACAGTAACAGTATGTCATTGCTAAGAACTTCACAGCTTAAGGGTTTGTTCTCTTTTACATTTGGCTCAAGTATTTTACAGCACCACTGAAAGCAACACAGCATGAGCAAGGTTAAAAAGGCTCTCTGCATGTGTCATTCATCAGCTGTTCATCCCACAAGCGTGACTACAGACACACTAATGACAATAAAGTGCAAAACCCTGTGACCTGTTCTGGCACCTGGTGCAGTGTACCATTAAAGCCAACTGAAAGGGTAACACGTCAGGTAAGAACCAGCCAAGACAAGTCTTGCTCATGAGTCTCTTGCACCAGGGCAGTTATGAATTTTTGACCAAACCGTATCTGTTCTCCTACCTCCCACCCCCCACCTCCTACATGGGGATAATTCAGGCTATAGCTGTTCCTGTATTTCATCCATTAATACTGATGCCTAAACGAATAAATTGCTTTATTCACCCTCAACCTTTATCTAGGACACAAGGTTTTGGGTAAAGCGATCAGGCCCATGAAAACACATTTTAAAGTAAACTTTGAAATGCTGTCCTAGTAAAAAGCTTACTAGAGAAAAATCCAGACACTATGCTACTCATGTGCATCATGCACCTGCATGATATATACACACATCTTGCACTCAGATACTTCAGACATGGTTATTACACCTAAAAACAAGCTTTATAAGTACTCTGGGACAGTATACTTACTTACACTTGTGTCTGATAAAAATATGCTACCTAACTTACCAATCTCCACACCAAGACCACCGATGCCACTCAGGAATACATGGGACTGAGCCATCTTCTGCATCGCAGTGTCTCCAAGAACATATCTCTGGCGACTACGGCAACAATAAATTCAGATCAAAACAAGATACAAATAAAGAGCATACAAAAGGACACTCAGACATTTCCAAGGAAGTTGAAATATTTTCAGCTATTTTATCATCCCAGTCAGTTTCTAACCTGTAATACACAGTCCTGCAGATGACTATGGTGTCACTATTTACCAGCCCTCCATTCAACAAGCAACTCAGGACACAACATGCACATATCTGAACTGTACAGTGCTTTAGGAAATAAATGTACATTGAACGTAGTATTTGCACTCACAATCCAAATACTGGAATGCATTTATTACAGAACTTTTGGGTGCCAGGTTTTAGAAAAGAGAAACAAGTTTTAAATCAGTACAAAACCTATTCAGGACAGTAGGCTTCTGGAATTATCTAATGAAGACACAAGCAAGCCAAAGAATTTCTTTGTTATCAGAAATCTTCAAACCAGACGGTGCAGCAGCTTTTGTAGTCAGATTCTGAGCTCCAAAAGACTCTTAGTTTCCAGATATACAATCAAAATAAACTAATCTAAATATGGCCTTTTCCACCAAGGAAAATTATGACTTTCACAGAATTAGTGTCAAGGAGTAAAATGACACATACAACATCGGAAGCACTGCACTGAAGTAAAGGAAAGCCTCATTTGTTAAGCATACAGGTAATTTTTTTTTTTTTAATGTTAAAAAGCTTTTAATCCCACCACTTTTTTCCAGGGATATGATTTGTTCCAGTACAGGCTCTCTGAACTATTGTCATGCCAAGTGATCTGAAGCCACTCTCAACTAACAAATTAAAACAAAAATAACGATCATAAAACTAAATAAAAATCCAGCAAAATCCTAAAAACCAAGTCTGAAGTCTGGAGGACAACAGAGATACTGATGATGTTCATGAGGACAGAGAAATATGGCAACAACTAAGGAATAAATGAAATTAAAAAGGAGGTAAATTACATAATGTCAAAAAGGCAAAAAGAAGGTGAAAGATGAAAAACAAGAGAGAGGAGTTGTCAGGGAAAAAAATTCATAATGCAAATGGGAAAAGTATCATTCCTGCTTTCCATAAATCACACATAATTGAAACTGTTGGAACTTTGTACAGATCCATGTTTTTTGCTGCTCAGAAAACACCTGTGATGAGACCAATAAAGGAATAGTTTTATAGAAAGATGGGCTGTATCTTCAATTCAACCAGTTATCACTGCTGACTTTGCAAGAAATGGGTTCTATGTCACTTGATGAACACTTTGGGGTTTTTTGCCTTACAAAAGGAGGGACACAGCAGCACGACTACACACACCTTTACCTAACTGGTAGTAGAGAGTGTTTTCAAACCTTATCTTTCATGTTGCTGCAAGTAAATGTAAGCGTTGCTGAAAAGAGCAACACTTAAAAATACTTACCTATACAAAGCATCATCAATTTCCATAGAGTCTGCTGCCATGGCAAAATGCAATTTGGTTACACTAGAAAGAAATTATCTGGTTACATTGGATGCAATTTCACAGTTGCCTCTCCCACATCCCATTGAATTCTTCCACTGAAGAACTCAAAAACACAAAAACTGATGTTACAATGTCACTTTTAACATTAAGAAGAATTTAACATATAGAACACCACAGCATCTGGGTAATTATAAAGCACAGAAGTCAGATGACAAGAACCCCCAAGCATTCAATAAAATATTTCAAAAACAATTTTATAAATTATTTCAAATATGACTGACACATTAATTTCCCCACTGAGGAAATGCAAGCTTTACTTCTTGTATCTGACAGTTAGATGTACTAAAAGTAGAATTTTATATTTACGGCTTCAAGCTGTTTACCTTGCATCTACCTAATTGGTGCTTTTTTATTTTGAAGACAGGAGATCCCTGAATGACACGGAATAGTTATTTATGCTGCATTATTTCTATGTTAATTGAAAATCCTTAGGAAACAAGTTACTGTTTCAGCTAAGAAGAAATCAATACCCAAAGATCCAAATTATTGTAACATTTAGCTAAGACAAGAAGTTATACAGTTTGATAGGATTTTAAGAAAAAAACCCCATAATCAGGGCTATTAAGACCTTCGGTGATTAACAGACCTTTTAACTGTTAAGTTACCTTAGTGTTGACTAAGCACTAGGATTAGAAACAAACTGCCGCTGGGCAGCTTCCTTCTTAGTTATGCAGGCTGGGAAATTGGTGTTTCCCAGACCTGGCAGGTGACTGCCACCAAATGCAGGACAACCAAGTTAGACCCAGAACATCAGTTGCCATCACTATTAAAAGGTACACATCTTGAAATTTCAACCTCCTACAAACTCCCTCGGAAACCAGACATGGCTGACAACTCTTTCCCTTACGGGACAGAAAAGTAAAGGCCCAGACATACTAAGGAGGTTTTTTTCTCTGAGTGCACAGATAGATACACCATGAAACAGTCTGCAGGGCAACCCTGCCCAAAGGTTAACTCCTATTTACTGTTCACATGGTTTTGGCAAATATTTTAGCATTTCTGAAGTGCGGCACCTGCAACCTGTCACAACTTGGAGACTACAACATTCTCACCTGAAATTTGCTTGTTTGATTTTTTAGGCTGAATTGCCACAGAAGTAGCACAGCAAGGGGTACGCTCTTCCACAGTGTGGATATTAACTCCTGCACGTAAGCTAGCACACAACACAGTCAACAAGTTACCTCCATCGCAATCTAATCACTTCAGTCCAGCTCCTGTGCCCTTACAAAAGGGCTGAAGACAAGCAATGCCAACATTGCTCTATCATCCCAGGACCCAGAGAGCCACACGTTTCAGCCCTTGCTTAGGTAAATGCCTTCATTTCAGTCATTGCCTGGGACACAAGACTGGAATTTCCCCTCAAAGAAAGCCAGCACCACCTCATAACTCCCCAAAGCAAACACCTCCAAGCTGTTCAGCTGCTCCATGAGCTCCACGAACCCTCCACAAACAGCACAGGCACTCAGGACTATCCAACATAAACAGGTTGTGGTACTAAGGTGGGTAAAGGTGATCCACCCCTGGATAA
This sequence comes from Zapornia atra, assembly GCA_013400835.1. Taxonomy (NCBI): domain Eukaryota; kingdom Metazoa; phylum Chordata; class Aves; order Gruiformes; family Rallidae; genus Zapornia; species Zapornia atra. The sequence goes on from VZTU01022686.1 coordinate 230,511, forward strand.
AAACACCCAGCTTCTACTGCTGTGGTTGCTGACAGCCACCTCAATCAACGTGCCCTTTGCAACAGCCTTTTGTAAATAACAATGTGCAATCAACCCACAAGAGAACCTTCTTCACCTGTATCACACCACCCCATTTGACAGTGGCTTTTCCAGTATATTTATCAGCTCCCAGTTCTCCTCCAGCACTCTCCATTATAGCACTGAGCTGCTTCCAGCATACCTGTTGGGCATGGCAAAATACCTCCTTCCAAAAGAGGATTTAGTGGTAGTCCTGTAAAGTGGCTCTAGGACAAAGTTTTGTCAACTTACCCCTGCATCCAAGTTGCATTTCTCATTTAGATTCAATATTGGTTGAAGTAATCTCAAAGAAAGGTACATGATATCGGGGTTGGGGGGGGGGGGGGG